>CM073761.1:115939304-116124433 GCA_037127475.1 Arma custos | reverse complement strand
CACTTGAAATGGTATTTGAAATAATTTCTGAAGAATGGGAGCAAGTTGAGCCTTATACATGCATTAAAGATAAAGTTATGTTTATAGAAGAGCTGAAAATAATTTGCGAGAATGGATTTGTAAAATATGATAATAAGATTTACCGACAATTAACAGGTTTGCCTATGGGTGGTGTACAACAAATTTCTGGATGATGTTATCAATACTACAAACATCAAACCTAGATTAATCATGAAATATGTGGATGACCTTGAAAACCTCCGTTGAAAGAGGACGAGATTGACAGGTTTTATGAGGGTCTTAATGGTTTTCATAATAATATCAAATGCACTTATGAACTAGAAACTAATAATAGGATTAGATTCTTGGATATGTATGTTAATAACGATAGTGGAATTTTGAGAACCATGTGGACGAGAAATGAAAACAGTAGCCAACGTATATTGTGTTTTATACCTAATCACCCTAGACATATATTTAAAAAATAACCTTAAAAACAGCATATTTAAAGCCATTAAACTGACTGATTTAAAATATATAAGCTCCGTGAAAGAGACCATCTGCACGATGTTCGAAATTAACTTGTACCCTTCATTCCTCATTAAACAATATTGGAATTTGAACTATAACAGGATTCACAATAATATGAACCGTACTTCTAGTGGTGGGGATCTTGCATTGTCGGATAGTGGTGGTACCGAGAGAGATAATGTTTTCTTCTTTGCTTGCACTTATATTAAGGGCCTGTCAAAATGTGTTAGGGATATATTTAAAGAGTACGATGTTTACGATATTAGGCTTGCGAGTAGGATTACAAACAAGGTGAGTAAATTTTACACGCCATTTAAAGATAAAATACTTACACAGCAACAATCGGATATTAGCTGTTTACAATGCCCTAAGATATACATTGGTGAAACACCACAATTGCTGCACAAAAGAATGTATCAGCATCAACATGATTGTAAAAATATTGGTGGCAAGGAAACTAACACAGCACTGGCCCAGCATACCAAAACCTGTAAGCATCAATTCGATTTTGAGAATGCTAAAGTTATTTACAAAGAGAGTGATGGCTCCAGAAGGAAGTTGCTTGAGGCCATGCAGATTGCGCAAAAGCTTGACATTGACACTTTGCTAATGTGTATAAATTTATATAAGTTAGTATTACTTGATATGTTTTGTGGATCAGCTGATTCTATAACCTTCCAGATGGTTGCGGAAAAAAAAGAAAAAGAAAAAAAGTGAATTATTGTTCGCAGAAGTTCGCGGTTCGCTAGGGGTAAGTAGATGAGTAGCTGTACCGACGGATCATCGTCCGAGGGGGGGTTGACCGAGGCGTCGGTGGGAGCATCTCAGCTCATTTGGGTTTGGGTGGTGGTTAGTGGACGGATGTTTGTAATCGGAGATGGGAAGTATGAGGATCGAGCCATTGGGTTAAATGAAATAAGAATTTCATACACGAACACGTTTATTTTGAAATATAGTGTATTCTATCATTATTATTACTAACTAATTAAAACAATCACGAGATGATGAATTGTATTGTATAATTTCCTAATTTCTTAATCAATTTTTCAAAGTATATTAAAAAATTACAGGCACTTTAATTTTCGGTGAAAGAAAGAAAAATGTTAAAATGTACCTATAAACATAACTTTCTATTATAGGTTTAAACTTTTATAGCTTCATTGCTAGATGCTATATATAAATCATTTTAGTTAACACTTGTTAGGTATAACGATGCCATAATCATTTGAGCGGGTCATAAGTTAAGAGGCGGTTCGAACCGAGGCGTATACAAGAAATATCAATCACACCTGCTCCGGGGTGGGCCAACACATTTTTTTTTTAATCTAAAATTGAATTTTTTGTTTTCATAAATTTCTTTTAATAAGTTCTCCCCAACACAATAATATATTGCTTCAATTATTGTATTCATGTCTTTCTTATAAATCATCTTTTATTATAATGTATCGTCCAAGTCATTACCGTATCCTAAGCTGTCGTAAATAAATCCCAACATTTTAGAATTATTTTCGTAAATCTGTAACGAGTGCTGAATTATTTAACCAATATATCTGTTGCATTATATTCCGAAAACGTTTTGCCCACCGTGTTTATGATAAAGATTAACTATGCAAGAAAAAGGGCCCCAAGAGAAAAATTGACCGTAATATCATACTAATCTTAGTTCTTGTAACAATTATTAATTGCGTGAAATATTTACCATAATGAAATTAAGTTTATATAACCTCGATCAAACTCTAGTCATAGGTATTACAATAATTTCCGGACTTGTTTTCGGAAATTATTGTACTCGGTTTCACCCGAGAACTCCTCAATCGCGCGGTATACTACCAGCTTTTAATTATCTCATAAGTTTTTTGTTAGCGATTCTTTAGATTTTAAATTTCTTTGTCTTTCGATCATATCTTTCTCTCGGTTAATAAAACTGACAGGCACTCAAATTTATCACTGCCGCTGCTCAACGGAGAAAATAGTTCAGATAATCTTACACCTTTTCGTCTAAAAGATCCAAAATTTATCAATCTTATAGTAAAGTAGTAGACAATTTATAATAAGCAGTCACCTGCCAATCCTAGAGTTCTCCATTTTTCACTGATTTTCGGCAATATAGTTCAATAAACATGTTACAAGACATACATAAATGATAACCAAAGTAAAGATTTCATAAATGAAGTTTTGTAAATTAAAACAAATTTACACTTATAAATAAACTTACCACTGTTCAGTACTGTGCAGTTTTCAATTAGCTAGTTACGATAATGCGTATGCAGGAACGCTCATGATTCGAAATTCAGCATCATGGCATCTTAATCTGTCGCTAGTAGTGATTCCTCTCGCAATATGGCTATTTTGTATTATTAGAACTGACTTTCCATTTACTACAGAGAAGAATTACACAATAAACAAATTCAAAGTAAGTCAACAAAACCTAGTTAGGTGTGAACGATACTTACATTGAAATTATTTTTTTTCTAGTTTCCAATAATCTATGAACAATGAGCCCGCTTTTGTCTTCTACATGTGGATTGTACCTGAATCGGTGTTGACTAGGCAGGTTGTAAGTATTGTTAATATAACTATTAATGTGTTCGAGATGGTCTATTTCATTTGTACTTGACTCAAGCTTAATACAATACTATATGAACATCGGTATCAAGAGGCAGCGAATAGGAAGATTTTCACATTCAACAGTTATTGAAATGCTTTCTGAAGTACTTGTTAGTGCTTTATGAGTTTTTCGGATTATATACATTAAGGTGGCTGGCAAACTTTCGTATTACTCAGACTGAACATTCGCAAATGGCTGATTAGTGATGGAACCTCAAGGAATCAATCTCAGAGGTATCAGGTTACTACCGCAGCCAACAGTTTCGTCACCAACTCCCGCCCGTCCGTCAAGGCGAGAACCCTCAACATACCTCGCCTTTGTAAGTAATCGATAGGTACATCCTACAAGCAATAGATTCTTTTGATGGTTTATTTTGTTATATCAGTTATTATTCATTTTAAATTGTCATTTGCAAGAGCAGGTAATGGTTAAGACCTCTATTGGGTAGAGACATTCAGGCAGCAATCATAAGAATTAAAGTCGTTATGTAACACAGCAATGAACCGACTGAAAAGTTGTAAATAAAAGTGAATCATTTAAAAAACAATCTAGACGTAACATATTTTACTATGCAGTAGGATATTTCAGTAAAAACAATTGGAAACTAAGAATACAAAAAATTACCGCTGAACGGTGTTACATTTAGGTTCGAAACCTCCTTAATCCATTGTCAACATTTGAAATTCTATGCTACTGTTGTGAACTGACCGTATCAAGATGATGCTGTTTGTGTGAATGGGGACCTCTTGATGAATGCCTGTTGGAAGGCCAAGAAAGAATTGTATCGCTTTTACAAATCCATACTTTTCATCATGGTTGTTAGAACATGTGAAGTCTAGTTTGTACTAGGCACTTAGCATCTTCCCATTCATGTCCTGAATTTGTCAGGAGCAGGCTTTACTTCTTTCCGTGTAGATATTCGTGATTTCTATTTCCGTTCCTTATCTTCTGTCAAGTATGACTAAAGTTTTGCATATATTGTTGAGGGAAACTAATGTAAAGGTTCAGATTCATTTAATATTAAGTTAATGTTGATACGTTTCTAGCAGAGGTCGGCAACCTTTTTTCGCCGTGGTGTATTGGCGCATACAATACAAACCGAAATGTGAGTACTTCAGGGACGTTTGGGTCAGAGGCATTTTCATATTAAAACAGTCTTTTAGTAAATAATTACATATTTTTTATAAAGAGAATAATTACAAACATAGTCGAATGAACTTTATTTACAAACGTTCTCTTCGGTGTCATTATACTAGGTTATTTTCTATAAATTATTTTTATATACTATATTTTATTTTTGGAACTTAAGTGAGTCACTCGATGATCCGCGGGATATAGGTTGCCAACCTCTGGGCTACCGAAACAAGTTTGCAGTTTGGTCGCCGAAAGTTGGACCATAATGTAATATTTAGATCAAGAGGCACAATGCTTGCCAGTTAACAATCGGCACCATTCATACCTGATTCTTTTATAAGCCTTGACAATCTCGATTCCAATGAGCCTTTTTAGCCGTTGAAGTTTTTGAAGGTGACATTTTTTCACAATCGGTTTATTGGCAACGCGTAAGGCATCTCAGGAATCAATACTCCCTCGTATATTGCCTATTGCCTTCAAACATTCTGCTCCAAAGCCCCATATTGTACTATCGACGATGGGCATAAAGTTAACGGTTTGTAATGTCCTGTCATGCACACTACCAATGCTTTTTGTCCAATTCAATTTTCTTTCGAACTCAACGATTTGAAAGATTTTCACGTAGAAAGGAGATAGTTGGGGGTGCAGTAAAAAAAAACACTGAATAAGTACTAGACTTATAAATATGTGCCGACGTTCCAAATGTTTTTCCCTGAAGATGACCTACACTGTAGGTCGAAACGTCAGCACATAATTATAAGTCTAGTACTTATTCAGTGTTTTTTTTTTTACTGCACCCCCCAACTATCTCCTTTCTACATTGGATCATCCAGTCAATTATTTTCCTCTCATACATGAAAGATTTTCAGTTTTTCCTATCTGCTCATCTGCTCATCATCAATAGTTAGATTCAAACCAGGTACAATTTTTTTCCTACTAAAGCTAATATGTTGGCATTTCAGTGTATCGAGTTCCAACTTGTTTGTTTTTGTCCAATCATGTATCTAAATCAATCAAATATATATTTTTTGCGTAACGTCGAATTTGTTGTCTGTTTTGAAAATTTTTGAAAACATTTTCCTCTGATCAATATGACAAGTCATCAGCATAAATAATAAATTTTTCGTCAGTGAATGCAAGGCGGCTTGGTGTTGCTGTCTTTGCTAAAATTGCAAACTGATTTTTACTTTATTTCATTTTTAACGAGAAAAGGAATCGGTCTGTTTTCAATTGTTTTCTAGATGATATTCCTCATGATTGGAAGCATGCTAATTGTTCTAAACTTATATTTGCTAGGGTTTTGGCACTAATACCAATATGTTTTTTGAATTATACTATATTTTCGATTTCAGCAATTTAGTTTCAGCAATGATAGATCTTTCCTTTCCTGGTCCTCGGGCACTCAGTGATTCCATTTGGGAACCTCCGAACAGAATCCGAGAAACAGAGATTTTTTCTTTTTTTCCATCACCTGAGAACCCGTTCTATTTCCAAAAATATTGTTTTAAATTATCTATGTAAATGAGGGATCAAATATCTATGGGCGCCAATTTTTAAGGAAATAAATGTTCTCAGACTAAAAAAACTGTAATAAATGAAGGGACAGAAGTCAGGCTTCTTCAGCCAATATGAAATGATAAGATTCCTCGTCCCTACGAATTCCCTCTCAGGTGTTTCATACAGGACAATCCCATGCCTGAAGAATCTTTTCAATTCCTTATAGACCCCAGGTGACAGTGGTGTAAATACTCATTTTTATTTATTAATTCTTTATTGTCCCTCTTTTTTTTTTAAATATAAATAAAGCTGATTATGAGGAAAAAATGTAGTTGTTGGCTGTTGAAGTTTGTGGCGTTTGGTGTATAAATTATTGAAGATATTATCAGATTTCAAATTTCATAGTCATTAGAAAATGATGAATACATTCTTATTTCAAACGTACAATCGCAAGAGATACTGATACTGGGCATACTGTGGGATAACTAATAAGGAAAATTTGATAATGTAATAGGGAATAAGAATGGTTGCTTGGACAGTGGCAGGGTGGCAGAGCGGTGGAGTGGCAGAGTGGCAGAATGGTGGAGTGGCGGAATGGCAGAGTGGCGGTGGTGTAATGACATTGTTTGTTCCTTCACTGGCCATCCCTTTAATTACGGGGACGGCTCCTGGTTGGCCCTTGGTTACCCCGGCAACCGCATCGATCTTTTATTACAGGTGAGCCACCCGCCCGCCCCTTTGCAACCCCTCCCATATTTTATAATGTTCCATCCTTCCTCTCCTTTCAATTCCGTAAAAACCAACTGCAAGAGCAGGCAGTTCCTACTCGCGAGGAAGAATAAATAATAGCTAATTCAAGAATTTTCGCTGGGGAGTTCTACTCGTATTTCTGGTCAGCTACAAGAAATCCTATTATGTTTTTCGGGTGTAGTGAGATGTTTGCCAATAGTTCTTATCTTCCATCATTACAGTCGTTTGAAATAGGGGCTAATATCAGTTCATAGATTTCAAATTATTTCAGAAATTGTAGCTTTGAAAAACTTCGATTTTCAGTACATTCATTTTTTGTTTTTTTAAACAAAATACTTTATTTGAGTAAGAGTCTTTTTTTTTCTCAAGCCATTCATTACCTTATTCACCGAAAAATAAAATTACTTCGAACCTGGATTTTTATTTTGCGTCTATATCAAAACTCCAATACGGTTCCAATAAGTTTAACAATAATTTATAACGATGTTTTTGGAAAATTGCACTATCGTTTTAAACCTTAACATTGGTCAAACATGTAAGCTGTTATTGCAATTTAGGTTGAATCGGGATGTATTAATTACACTGCATCAATTCACTGATGTAGAGATTTGTATTAAATACTCTCTGCGATAGAATAGATAAATAATTGTTTTCTGCCAAGTCCCAAGGCACCCCTAACCACCCCTCAAAAATAACAGATGTGTAAAAAAACAATAGAATATATATCTGTATATATTCTTAGCTATATTACAAGAATGATATAGTATTTATATAAGTATTCGAAAATGAATATAAACTAAAAGTAAAGTTTTATTCCAGAAAAATAAATTCATACATCTTACTAATATTATAAATGTGAAAGTTTGTATGTTTGTCTCTCTTTCACGCAAAAACTACTGAACGGATTTGGATGAAACTTTACAGTAATATAGGTTATACATCAGAATAACACATGGGCTATAGCAAGCGCGGATTTAGGGGGGCGCACGGGGGGCACGTTCCCATCCCCACCCCCGACAGTTTTAGAGGTACTGTGGAATATCCATTATAGTACATAATTAAAGGAAAATCAGGAATTTAGCATCTTGAAATTTGAAGATAGGTCCTTTTGTATGATTTAAGAAAGAAGTTTGGATAGTTCCACCCTTATTATAATAAGGGTTAAAAGGTTGTATGGAATCCGTCAGTTTTGAAGTTAGACATCTGAAATTTTGTACGAGTAACCTATAGTGAAAAAACTTAAATTATTTAAATAATTAAATTATTTATTATTTTAAATTATTGTTAAAAAGCACTGTCAAGAAACTTTATGCGGTAGTCCAAATTCTATGCGAGCGAAGTCGCGGGCAAAAGCTAGTCCATATATATTTTTATTATATTTATATCTATATATTTATATTTTCTTAGGTTTATACCTATATATATTTTAAGACCGTGGAAAAATTCCAACGAAAAGCCCTTAAGTCTCCAAAATGAAACAGAAATTGAAATTATCTGTCTTATTATCCTATTGGACAGATAATTTCAATTTCTGGAAGTTGGAATTTCTCCACAGTCTTAACATTTATGTAAGGTCTCTTTTTACTTTTAAATATTTATATATATTTTACTTTCATTATTGCTTTAGTCTTTCTAATTTAATTTACATCAATCTAAGGATGACCACGGAACGTCGAACGTAAAGTAATATAATTAATAAACATTTACAAGGTAGAATTATTCACCTTTACTTGTAAAAAAGAACTGGTACCATCTATGAAAATTTCTGGATTCAGTATATGCTATGTATTGTGCTATTTCTAAGCCAGCTGTTGTGCAGATTTGACCGAGATGGGTTCAGTGAGCGACTTGAGGGTGTGGGGGGCGTATTCAGATCCAAAGGTTCTATGAATGGACCTGCCAAGAGATTAAATAACGTATCTGCCTCAGCCTTTCTCAAAATATAGAGCTAGAGATCAGTGGCTGAGTACCCTCAGCAACCTATAATTTCATTTTATGTGATACTCTAATTTCAAAGTTATATAAAAAATCTCAATTCACCACCATTGATATTGAAGATTTCTTTCTTAGTTAGCAAATAATTTTTAAACGTAAATCCAATCGAAACAATAGTATACACATATCTATCGAAGGATGATCGAGGAAAAACCACCCTTACAACGACCTGGATGGGATCCTCCTCAGATGACGGCTGACATATGGGCAAGAGCAGAAGACGGGCAAGGGTACGAGGTCGCTGTTGTGCCGGGAGGTAGGGAGGTGGTGTAAGGAGAGATGCTGCCAAGTCGACCCCACTTCCTCGGTATCCCATTACCTCCCCACCATCGCCTTTTGTTAACAGTTTCCCTACCACCATCATTCCTGTTTTTCTTTCACCTGTTTAGTCAATATATCAGCCATCCTCAGGCACTACATTTCCACGCTTGGCTGGATTTTTCAATGGCCATGGCTTCATTATTTCCTCTATTCGTCTCCCTGAATACTTTGGATACCTGAAACTCTCTAAGACAGTTGTGAAGGATGGTAGATTTTCGGGAAAAAAATTCTAACCTTTCTGTAATAGATGGTCAATAAAAAAAATAAAATAAAGTATTAAATAACTTTCCTTTTTTACAAAAATAATTGTAGCAAACCAAAGTAAACTGAGATTTGTGGTTATGATGCAATTGAGAATATGTTATCAGGATAATTGTTATAAATGTGGGAATTAGGTTAAGTACGTTTACAAATACACACCAAATCTGCGTTTGTCAGCCGCTCGCTAAGTTCCGAAAAAGTTCGTAATTAGCAGTCTCAATACTTAAAATTAACATCGTTCTCGGGCAGAGGAAGGGGATTATAGTGGCATTGGCATTGCTAGGGCAACTCGCATCAGAGGCCAACTTAGAGATTGACTTCAACACCATGGGGAGGGAAGACATGGGCAAGGGGGCACTTATCACGAAAGGCAGAATTTGTAGAATGGATAATCATGAGTGAAAATATATTTGCTTCTCCAAGGAAAGATCCGAGTGGAAATAAAATAAAAATGATCGATAAAAGCATAACTTGAATCTTTGGTATCGATACCAAAACTATATAGTTAGAAATGGAAAGTATCGATTGGCACTGCCTGTCTCTCTTACACATTGGCTCTTAACATCAATAACTTTGTGAAGTGCTCAACTATCCATACTAAAGGTATTCTGTTCATACCTATCAACTTTTGGGATTTTAAATATCTCCTTTTATTCCTGCTATAATGAAATATTCTATATTATCCATTTTAAGAATATAAACTTCTGTTATATATATTCCTTCTTTAAACTCGCCAAAAGAAGTTTAAAGAAGGACTAAAACTACCAAGAACGGACTGTGTGTGTGTGGGGGGGGGGGGGCAGAGGTAAGCGTTGGCCTCAGCTACCGGAAGGATGATATGTGAGCGAGGCAAGGCCCTCCCGGGGGGTCTCTAATGAGCTCAGTGATTTATCCCAAGAGAAGAGGAACGCTAAATCAATTGTACAAAAGGGGTTCAGCGACCAACACATGTAAATGAGCCGAGCGGGTTAAATAACGAGTCGACAAATTGAGGGCTCGCCCGGGGCTAGTTTATGTACTCCCTAGCCACGAGATTATCTCCGCTTCACGGGAATAAGTCCACCAATGGTCGTTTGTTTCTCTCCTTCCCGTGTGGTCCACTCCTAGTCCCGCCATTTCGAAATATATATATATTTTGGTATCTACTTTTTTAGACTATTAATAAAATAATTTTTCATTTTCAGTTCTTGAGATTCAGCGGTATTAACAAGTAAAACTATGAAACTACTAAGCCCAAGGTCGCGGATTCGTAGCACGGCGGTTGGCCCTAGGATTTTTTAAAGAGAGTAAAAAATCCTTAGTTACGCCGTCCTTCGGAAGGGACGTTAAACGGGGGTCCCGAGCCTGTACGATGTCAGGTAAACGTTTAAAATCCCTATCCTAATTAAACCTGGACAGACAAAATTTAGAGCTCCCACTGTGGCATCGTCTGATTAGCCATAGCAGCATAAAGTGACGTTATCTGAACAAAGAAACAACAACGAGTAAAACTATCTTTTGGTGACGTTCGAGGCTGTATTGTTCTAATAACTTTGCCCTAATAGTGAAAATACAGGCTTGTAGCTAAAATTACCTACATGTCTGCTGGAATAAGATTATTGAATAATAACTGGTATTTGATAAAGATATATAATTGATCATATATATCAAATACGTACAGTATATATATATATATATACTTACAATTTACAGAATATAACTTACAGTTTGATTTTTGATTACGAGTTTTGTAAATCCAAACTTTTATTCAATGTAGGGAATGCATTGAAATTGACGACCATTATAAAGAAACAAGCATAGTGTGCTCCATTTTAGTGTATTTATATTATTGATAGAATAAATAATTAAGAAATAGATGTTTTGAATCCTGATAAATCAAAATACTTCTGAATTTAATTGCAGTTCTTCTGAACCTTTAATGTATAATATATCATAGAACCAACCAATAGAACAAGCTGGCTTTCGAAAGGGCTTTTCTACAATAGATAATCTCCATGCCGTCAACCAAATCATTGAGGAATCGAATGAATACCAAATCTCAGTATATTTTGCATTTATTGACTTCAGTAAACATTTGATACAGTAAAGCACTCATTTCTTATCAACAGTCTAAAACGCCAAGCCATTAATTCTTCCAGAAATTCTTCAATGTTGGTATACCAACAGCCAAGCGAGGGTAGTTCTGGGCTTAAATGGAGAGGATTTTCCAATCGAAAGAGGGATTCGTCAGGGCGATCCTTTATCACCTGATCTATTCAACGCGATCTTGGAAGATGTTTTCAGAAACCTTCACTGGGAGAATTTTGGAATAGACATTTAATGGGAACAAACTCTCAAAATCTGAGATTCGCCGATGATGTACTTCTCATTTCACACTCACCATCTGAACTGAAGAAAATGCTAGAAGAGCTGGTCCTAGTAGAAAATGAAGCTGGGCTGGAGATAAATTTTAACAAATCAGTCTTGATGACAAATGCCGAAGAAGAAGAAATATTTCTCGGTACCAGCAAACTCCAATGGGCTAAAGAAACCATCTATCTAGGGCAACTCATATCATTTGCAGATAGATCCAAGAAAGAGGTGAATAGAAGGATTAAAATAGGATGGTCCAAATTTTGGTCACACAAAAATATTTTCATAAGCAACATGGCCATACATCACAAGAGGAAAGTTTTTAATGCTTGCATCATTCCTTCTTTAACTTATGGATGCTAAACTTGGAGTCTAAATAACGATATATCTAAATCCCTAGCAACCACTCAGCGTGAAATGGAGCGAAGTATGTTAAGGGAAAGTAGAAGGGAGAAAATAAAGAAGACAGAACTACGGAAGCTGACTGGTACGAGCGATATTCTCAGGACAGTATCTGATCTTAAATGGCAGTGGGCTGGACACATTGCAAGAATAGGATCAACACATTGGGCTACGGCAACAACGGATTGGTATCCAATACACCGCACTAGGAGAATAGGGAGACCAGCTACGATATATATATATATATATATATATATATTCGACATCTCTTAGCGAACCCGAAGGCTCGATCCCGATCCGAGGGTCTCACCTCACCAGGCGGCTCTTTACCTTTTATTGCCGCTTGCTACTTGTTTAAGAATCCGCTCCTTAGTAGTTGATCATAATCAATTCAAATCTTCGTTGGTTTATTGACCTTCTCAATAATGAACACGTTGTGTTCTCTTATGGCAAAAACTCTAAATTGACCCTCATAGCGGACTCCTTGCAACTATCCAACCCAACCTCCGCTAGACTATCGTCAAGACGGTAATCCTCACCACTGTGTCCCGAATCGTGAGATTATTTTTGGCGACCCGCTTACTCCGTACGGATTCGATCCTCCTGTGAGATTTAGCAGATAGCTGTCACAACACTATCCTATTGTGTACTAGCTCCCGTTCATCGGAGGTCACCCCTTTGAAGTCGCGCCTTTGTTCATGCAAACCAAGCAGGATCTCGAACGGTGAAAACTCAGTAACAGATTGGACAGAGTTGTCGTATGGGACGATGGCTTTGCGCATTGTTACCTCGGGCTTCAGTCCCTTCTGTCCAATTATTAGAGTCATAGATGTTGAGGTGCCATTTGACGCCTAAATTTTTATTTAATATCAGCTCCGGGAACCTGTAGAACTGAAATCACTGTTGTAATGCTTCCTGGAGTGTTTCCTGAATCCCACGGTGGTTGGTTTTCTCATCACTCTCATCATCTCTTTCTGCTGATTGACATCTCTTAACGTTTGGACAATCATACTACAACGGGTGCAAACCTGCTGATGCTAATTTATTCACTTCTTCTCACATTATAATTGAGTCTCCTCCCATATGATCGCGTTTCCGACATAGATTTGGTAAATCTTCGACGGCTTAGATGTATCCTTCAGCACTCTAAAGATCTGGTCATCCCGTTTTTACCCAGATCTGCAAAAAGGGCGCATTATCATATTTGGCGTAATTCATATTGAGCATTCCGGAAGTTCGCGTTTTTTAAATAATTAGGTTCCTCTTGTCACTGACAATAACCTCTTGTGCTTGCATGCTTATTGGTTTTTCGTCTTTTAGCTGCTCTTCCCTGACGACACTCTCCCTTCTTCGGTGGTGCCTCCAGCTGTTTCACCCTCTCCTTCGTCCATTCCCTCAAGAATTGGCAGACATCCCGGAATGACTCCCCCTCTTCGTCATCGATGGTAATAAAAGTGACGGCGCAAAACAACCAGTCAACCACTTCGTTTTCTTTTCCTAGCTTATAGGCGATTTCAATATTCTACTACGCCAGGAACTCTTTCCACCGCGCTACCCGCGCCGAGGGCTCTTTGATTTTCCCTAATCATTCCAAGAGCCTATGGCCAGTATTAACATGAAATTTACGCCCAAAAAGGTGCGGTCGGAAATGTCCAATGACTGATGCGGTGTTTAACAACTCACTCACTCCTACGCACTATACCTTGACTCCCCAGCTGTCAGACGACGGCTGACGAAAGCTATAGGTCGCTTTCTTTCACTTCAATCCATGGAAAGCACTTCCCCTAGTGCATTATCGCCAGCATCGATGGTGAGGATGAACCGTAAACTAAAGTCGGGATGCGCCAGTATCGGTTCGGGCTGTAAACGCTCTATGCATCGACAAATATTTTCTTCCATGATCAGAGTCACCACTATCCTCGCCCCTTTCTTCTTAAATTGTTAAGCGGGACCGGGTAATTTGCCATGTCCGGCACAAATTTCCTATAACAATTGAGGGTCCTAGTTGGTGACGAATTCCCTTCACGTGATGTCATGTAGCACCACTATTCTGCGAATCAGCACCACCAGTGTCGCGTCCGGCATGACCTCATCCATCACATTATCATAGTTTGATATCATAATATCATATTATCATACTATGGCCCAAGAAGTTTATCTTTCCTTGTCCCAATAGTGAGATAGCTTGTGGCCGAACTCTCGCATACTCAAACCCCTTCCGTAGGCCCTGTAGTATGGGCATTCTCCCTCTCATTACTATTGAAAACGACCAGGTCATCAATATAATTTTGGGAAAAAACTCATTTATCCCTCACAAAAAACCGTCCATTATTCTCTGAAAGGTGATTGAGGCATTCATTAAGCCAAACGGAGTGCGCATAAACTATTACAGTCCCCTTTTGGAATTCAATTCTGTTCTTGATATCCTGGTCTTGTGGTACCCCTTTAAGATCAAGAGTGCTGAGAAAAGTGACCCCATTTAGACTGTCTATGATGTTCTCGAATCTCGGGATAGGATACATCTCGTTAACGGTGGCCTCTTTCAACTTTCTGTAACCTTCTAATATTCAATAGCGCTCTTTCTCATCATCCGGTAAGTTCATTTTCCTGATCGCCCAAAGAGGACTATTGTACGGAGAGGAACTATCTACGATGATCCCTTGTTTTTTGAGGCTATCTAATCCTTTTCGGATATGTGATCTGAAACCTTGGAATGTCTTCGTACATTAACATACGTCAATTTGTCATAGGGAAACCTCGTAAACAGTCTGCCCCGTTACTCCCAAAACTTCCCAGTTGTTAAAAGAAAATATCCCAGAATTCCCTCTTAATGACCCCTCTCAAATCATCAATTTTTTTCACCACCCCTATTTGCGCCTCCTAATCCCTATCGTCCCCTTTACTGTGATACGTGACCACTCCGATTCTGATGTCCCATCTCCCGTGATTATTCTTCAGCCGCGCTCCTACCCGCCCTAACAAGTCGAACCTTATTATAACCTGGTAATCCCAAGTAATTTCCCTACTATGTGAGCCCTCAACCAGCAGGACTAACCTCTAATGCTGTTGCAGGTCTTCACGTGGTCGCCTGACACACCCTTGCGTGCTTCCTGCTCCGTGGTCCTGACCGTCATTTCCTGTTCCGTCCTTCTCCTCCACTGCTTCCTGGTTCTTGGTCCTCAGCTTCCGATGTTCTTTTCTTGGCCTCATCTTTTCTGGTTCTTGATTCCGCCATCGCTTGCGCATATTATTGGTATGCTTATTTAATGGTACGCTTACAAATGCTTATTTAATGGCAAGTGGCAACATTTGTTAATTCAGAACGTCACATTTCAATGGTCTTCACGTGGTCGCCTGACACACCCTTGCGTGCTTCCTGCTCCGTGCTCCTGACCGCCATTGCTTCCTGGTTCTTCGTCCTCAGCTTCCGATGTTCCTGATGAATTCGCTTAAGAACACAAGATTTTTTATGGTTGACACTAAAATTCTCATAATGACTGCACTATTAAAATGATATCAATATCGTTAAACTGACGGAAATGGTATTCCAGCGTGAACTTGAAAACTCGCCTGACTTGATTGGTGTAGGGAAATAAAAACAACTTACTGATTGTAAAAAAAAACCCAAAACTCTATTTTTAGAACAACACTAATTTCATAAAAATCAGTCAATGACAGTTTTGAGCCTTGTTGCTGTTTAGCTCTAACGAAGGCCTGCAATGTAGGTCAAACATTGGCAAACAATGAAAATAAGTTCTCCTGGCGTAATTTTCTATGTAAACCACACTCGCGAATGAATTCTTCATAAGAATCCTACTATTTTATTCTTTTATTTTCGATATTTGAAAAAAAGATACTCTAGAAAAAAGTAATAAAAGTATTCTCAATTCTTGTCTTAGCAAAATAAACATTAAATCGGATATTCAAATTTTTTTCAAAACCTTGTTTTTAAAATTACAACTATTTGATCGGTATCAAAGAAATGACATTCCAATATGAAGCGCTTCACTTATTTTATGATGATAAAGGTCAGTAAGTAAAAATATAAAAAGCTATTTTCCAAAAGATATCTATTATATCTATTACGAAGAATTGAAATGGCTCTACCCTTCCTACCGCCGTAAGTACGTCCTAGCATCTTTCCTTTACCAAGTTATCCAATCCCGTCGACCATCTTACATTTTCGATCTCCTTCAATTCAAAACCACAGTCCTCTCCCGCAAAACCCGTTCTCGGCTCTCTGATCTACATACAGCATCCCACTGAACTGCAGCTTTTGACAGAGCTTTCCTGATCCGATCCTCCTCCCTTTGGAACTCTATACCTTCTTCCATTCGTCGTTCCAATAATCTTCCAACCTTCAAATCCCGTATATTCCAGCACCTATTATCCCTACAATTCCCCAAAAATCGAAAATAGTAGGGGATCAGTATTGACTTAATGCTCTCTTTATTCGATGAATGAATGATGTTTTTAGATGTACATTTGTGCGTGTTATTTTGTATTCATATATTTGAGTGTGTGGAATTTAAACCACGTACATATGTATTATTAATGTCATATAGATAGATATTAAAAAGGACAAAAAGGGATCAAAGGTAAATCTCGGATAATATTGTTTAATCTTTCTTTTTTGTTTTTTTTCTTGGCATAAATTTGATATATGTGACCATAAATTTGTTTCTCTTATATAATTATTGTAAACTTATTTTAATTTTTTTTCTTTCTTTTCTTCTAATATGTTTTTGAAATACTGTTATTGTAGGTAATTCACATTTTTTATTTGTTAATTTTTTTATTCGTTCTCACTAATTAAATTAATTGTAATAATTAATTAAAAGTAATTATTTAACACTCTAAGATTTAATAGCTTACAATGCCTGTATTGTTATTCTATAGGGACTCGTCCCAGAATAAATAAAGACATTATTATTATTATTATTATTATATCAGGTTGGCGATAATCAATATTTTATATGTGCTTTATTTATACACATGTTTTCCATTAATAATAACTAAAGACTAAACGAAGTCGATAACAGCAATCGCTGCTTGCAAACTTCTATCCATGGATTACTCCCAAATCCAAATCCAAACAGGTAAGATTGGTCAATTATCATCAAAGTCACTCTTGATGCAATGCTACCACTTACGCCCCTGTCTACCCTCAGCTCTAGTTCTGTATCTTTGTAGGTATTCATTAAAAACCAACATCTTTAAAACCCACATTAGTCATCGCGATACTATTAGTTCAATTACACTAACCAGGTGCATGCTCAGCAATTCAACGTTGTTTAACCTCTTATATTCTAATGGGGGATAAGACGTTCATCATCCTCCAACGTTCACAGAAATGTTTCACATACAAACAAAGCAGTTGAAAGAATTATAGTTTTATAAATTCCGATGTTTGAATTTCGAATCGCTCCGAAAGGCGCTAGCTAAGTATTGTAACTTAATCACTTACTCTCTAGTCCTTAAGCAGTGTGAGGAGCCTGCTTACAGAGCTTGATCTAAGTGTCTCTCGCTCGCGAGCCAACAACCTTCTTCTAGTACAGCATGAAACTGACCCCGTTTCCGCAGATTTTCCGAAGTCTTCACTGAAGTATTGTACCCTCCTCGTTCGTCTAGTAGGTGGCTTTAGCCAAACGATTATCAAACATACCTGAATCATTTCATCATGTGTTCATCATTGTTATCATCTGCTGGTCCAATGCCCATATTAGTTCGTATGATCACATATTCATATATTTCTAGTTTTCCAGTCAACTGTTTTGTGATATCTTATTTCAATGGTTTGATTATATGTTTGATAGTCAGAGTCCGAAATTCACTTGAGTATATTACGATTGAGCGAAAGGTTTTTTGAATAATGTTTTCTTAATATCCTTTGAAACTTCTCTATTTCCAACAAAACCTCGTTAAAGGGAGTTAAAACAATTTCTTGCACATTTCATTGTTTCCTGGATCCCTCCATCTATCCAACCATGCTCATTTAAATAGGTACCGAGATATTTAAAGTATGTTACTTGTTCAAGAGGGACACCATTTAAGCGTAATCTTCCGCCTCCTTGTTCTCCTCTTCCTATTCTCATTACTCACGTTTTTCAACATTTATTTCCATGTTAATTTTCCTTAATTCCTCTTGGCGAACTCTGAGATCAAACTGGAATTTGCTAGATTCTTCTGGAATTACCATTAAAAATTTGTGTTTATGCCTTCGAGAAAGTAAAGTCAATCACAAGTTTAGGATCACTTCTCATACCTGACAATAATATGGGACCCGAGATATAGAAAAGAATCTTTTAGTAAAAGAATAGTAGTAAAAGAATCTTTTTAGTATAGCTATACTAAACTATCCAATTCATCTCCAATCCTTACAATCCAAAGTCCCTCGTAAAATCCTCAATGCTCCTTATTATGTCACAAACAAACTCATCCATCATGATCTTAATACTCGATATGTTGCTGATTTGGCCCAAACTAGATACCTGTCCTTCCATGACAAGCTCCATACACACTTGAATCCGCTAGTCTCTCAAATTGCTTCCCATAATATTCCTGATAACCCTTCGAGGCGTCTGAAAACCTTCTTCTATAGACCTTTATTGGAGTGCTACCGATGGGTTGTTTCTCCACAAGTGTTTTTGTTTTCATGTCATTTGTTCATATTAGCAAATTTACTTGTTGTAATATTACTACAGTTGCAAATATCAATAAATTAATCTTTAAAAAAATATGATAAAAAAAATACAATAGTTGACACACAAAAAAAAACCTTTTTGATCGAAACTGAAGGAAATGGTACACATGCGTGAAATACTATAGAAGTGCAACTTTTAAAGCTTGGTACTTTAATTGACGTAGGGGCTAAAAAAGATTTATTGGTGACATAAAAAGGCACGATTATAACGACAATTACATCAAAATCAGAACGAGTAACACTCCGGTGTGATGTTTGAGTACCAACTTGTTTTTAATTTCGAGAGCTTTGAATGTTGCACAAAACTTTTCAATTGATGACACAGAACTCAATTGTAATAACAACGTACGCTGAACTGTGGGATGAACAATATTGATGAGCTGAAGTTGAGGCGGGGACATGAGCTACTAGGGAGGCATAGTCAGCTTGATATCAGAGAGCGAGGGTCCTTTGTGGGTTAGGTAATGGGCCACCGCCGATGAGGGCCAGGTAAGCCGGCCCTACGCAAGCCACGTGCGGATAATGCACCCCCCCCCACCCCCGCCTTAGTTTGTTTTCCGCTCACTGGGCCATCATTCACTATCCTAAACCATTAGGCTTGCTATTTGCTAGAGCTAAGTTTGCTTTATTTATATCATGATATGATGTAATATTAACATCATATCCATAAGCGGGAGTAATTAAAAGATAATTAAATCTACGATAATTTTTGTGAAATTAAATATAAATTCGAATCTATTAATATGAAAAAGGATTATTAAATATGCCAGTATAGTTGGCTTCCTCACTATTTATAAAGAGCACCTTAGTTTAAACATGAAAAAAATTATGTATATATTCATACAAATATGAATGTATATATAGATATATTGTGTTTTAGTTCTCGGGTTTCAGTCCTTCTTTAAACTGAAACTCGAGAACTAACACAATATATTTCCATAACAGTCATGATAAGTAGAAACCAATATATATATATATATATATATATATATATATATATATATATATATATATATATATATATATTTGGTTCTTGATAGTTTTAGTCCTTCTTTAAACTTCTTTTGGCGAGTTTAAAGAAGGACTGAAACTCATGAACCAAAACATATAATTTCCATAACAGTCAAGATTTGTAGAAACTAATATATATATGTATATATATATATATACATACATAAGTTTTAATAAACAAAGACTCAAATATAATAGTATTAATTAATTAATACCCGTGACATAACGCCATCCACATGACTACTGGTTTTTCCCCTTTCGAGACTCTTTTTGGTTTACGTGCACGACGCACCTGCCTTCAATATCTAGTCCGCATGAAATACTCTCAGATGTTCACCCAGAGTATTATGAAGCCGTTCGATCCCCCCCCCCACCTACTTTTTGGATGTCCGAGCATATTCCAACACCCACCTCTTTCATCTCTTTCCGCAGCTGTGCATTGTCGAATTCTTTACCCCCATCCGAGGAAGTCTTATCGGGCAATCCATAGAACTGAAACCATGTATGGAGGGCGCTACTGACCGCTGCCGCCGATTTCTCCTTTACCGGGTGGGCCATGACTATCTAGTTGAAGGTGTCCGCTACTGTCAACCATTTGACCCCCTCCACGTAAAAGTGTATATCTGAAGGTTCGATAACCGTAGGTGTACGCGTCTCTGTCTGTAGCCCTACGTGGGGATGGCGATCATACTTAGCAGTATGACAAATGTGGCAGTTCCTCATTATCTCTTCTATCGTTTTCCGAATCCTTACCTTATAATATTTCCGTTTCAATGCCGCCATATTTTCATTGATCCCTCGGTGGTTCATCTTTCCTTAATGATAGGCAAGCGTCACCTCCTTTTGTTGTTCGGGATCACGAATTGTTTTCGCCATAAGACGGCATCGGATAATCGATCGGTCTACCCCTATTTTTTCGGTCCTCCGCAAGTTACGTATCTTATCCCACACCGTTGCGTTTCTGACGTAGAGGTAGTGGGTCGCGCCTAGTTTCGATGCGTCTTTCATACGGGATAGCCAGTCAGCGACAACGTAATCCTTTCCTGGCTTGTATACTACCTCTAGATCGTATTGTTACAAAATCTTGTTCCATCGCGTGACTCCAACCGAGGACACTTTCAAATTGCCCACCCACGATAGAGGATGGTGATAAGTGTGAACTTTGAATTTTTTTCCGAATACATAGGACCGAAAGTGTTGAACTGACCCGAATAATTCCCATTTAAGCGAGCTATATCGGGCCTCCGCATCCGTGAGCCTCCTACTAGCGTATGTTACGGGTTTTTCTCCCCTCTCGCCCTCCTGTGATAAAACCGCCCCCAATACATATTCGCTGGCGTCTGTCGTAATGGAAAACGGGTTAGAAAAATCGGAGAATGCAAGGACCGGTTCAGTTTGTAGCTGCACCATGCATTTTCTGATGTTCACCTCGATCTCTGGCGTAATCCGAACCTTTTTTTTCTCCCCCCTCCCTTCCCTGCCTGTGATGCATACAGAGTTCACCTCCATTGGGGGTTCACCACTATTTTCGGGATTTTGTACTGTTTTTTTCCGTTTATTTAATAAAAACATCTCTGGAACTATGGTGTAGCCCGATGCACAATTGTGCACTTTAGGGCTATATCTTATCCTCAGCCCTCGTCTTCTTCCTTCGGCTTAATTGTTTTCGTTTTGTTCAGAGTCCTCTATTGGTTAGTCCGGTTACTCCAAAGTAAGTGAACACCTCGCTTGTCCTGATTCTTTGTTGGTTTACATTGAAGCTGATAGGGTGAGCCCTATCCGTTCTTCCTCGCAATAGAACAGCCTGGGTATTGGCGGCTGCCGTCCTTAGCGCCTTCCTCTCACACCAGGCACCTACTACGCTGGCACATCTCTCGGCCTCCACGGCGTAATCCGAACCGTGCGTCCCTTCCATAACAATTCGTTCAGAGGAACCAGGTTTTCGGCCATCTCCGGGACAAATCGACGGTAATAAATTAGGGTCTCTAGCAATCTCCTGATTCCCTTAACATCGCTAGTCATTGCCATTTTACCCATCCCTTCAACTTTCTTACTGTCCGGCTGTATCTCTTCCGCCGATATGGTATGCCCAAGAATATTGATCTGCCTTAGTCCCAGTACCGATTTTTCTTTCGATAGTTTCAACCCAAACTGCCGTATTCGAGCGAAGACTTGTCTCAGCTCTTCTACATGTCGTGCCTCTGTCTTACTCAAGACCAGGAGACCATCCATATATATGCCTGGCATATGTTTTCGTCTAAGCCACGCATAAATTCGTCCATCAGTTTCTGGAATGCTATGTGCGCATTCTTTAGACCGAACGGTATACGGGTAAACTCGTAGTGCCCCCTTTCGTATTACATTGGTCCCTGGGGTGCTTGCGAATTGGTACCCTGATTTCTGATCCAGTGTGCTAAACACCGTTGCTCTACCCAGCCGATCCTAGATGCCTTTCAACTTAGGAATGGGTTACTTCTGGTCGAGTGTGTTATCGTTCGGTTGCCTGAAGTCTATCACCACTCTGTAGCGTTCCTTTGTCTCACCGTCAATGCATGTCTTCTTTACTACCCTTAATGGGCTGTTGAACGGTGATTTACTATCCCTGTCATTTAAGCTCTTCAATTTCCTCAGGAATATGCCCCTTAATACCGGTGGGTAGCTCCGTTCCTTCACGTAAGTAATCTTCGGATTTCGTGAAGAGTTTCCCCGCTCAGTGGAACTCCTTCGCGAAAAAAAAATTCATCGTATTCCTCCATCAAACTTGTCCTCCAATCCGCACACTTGGTGATTACTTCAACTCACCTCACGCCCCTTTTCGCGTCTTGCATCATTTCGTATCCCTTTCCCCTACCCGAATGGACCAGCGACCACCTGAACTACGAATTTTTGCCCCTAATTTCCCAAGCAAGCCACAACCTAAAATCCCACCGTACTCACGCGGCAGGGTCTCCATGACATGAGCGTCGCCACTTCTTTCCCCATTCATCTAACGCTGTATCTATTTCTCCACCCACAGTACAGGGACTACTCCCAATATCACTCTCAGAGCTTACATTGGCATACTCTAACTCTGGCTTACACTTACCTTTACATAACACCTCTAGATTATCCATACCGAATAATGTGCAAAAGCTCCCAGTGTCTACTAAGCTTTTCCATCCCTTTAAAAACTCAATAATAGGCAACTTACCACACCCTTCTACAATATTATTTACAGTGTTGTGGTTGACCCTGCGCTCACACAAACCCCACTTTGGACCTCGCTTTCTGCTTAAATTGTCTATTCGCCGCCCTGCACTTCATCACCTGCTCCTTACTTCTGGGATTCCTCCGTCGCCGGGTTCGCTGCCCTCCGTCTCGGATCCTGATGTCTCCGATGATCTGGCGGATTCCGCGGTACTTTTCTCCTTAGCCACATTCGTGCTAGCGTATATTGTGTTTTATATTGTGTGATATATTGTGTTTTAGTTCTCGGGTTTCAGTCCTTCTTTAAACTGAAACTCGAGAACTAACACAATATATTTCCATAACAGTCATGATAAGTAGAAACCAATATATATATATATATATATATATATATATATATATATATATATATATATATATATATATTTGGTTCTTGATAGTTTTAGTCCTTCTTTAAACTTCTTTTGGCGAGTTTAAAGAAGGACTGAAACTCATGAACCAAAACATATAATTTCCATAACAGTCAAGATTTGTAGAAACTAATATATATATGTATATATATATATATATACATACATAAGTTTTAATAAACAAAGACTCAAATATAATAGTATTAATTAATTAATACCCGTGACATAACGCCATCCACATGACTACTGGTTTTTCCCCTTTCGAGACTCTTTTTGGTTTACGTGCACGACGCACCTGCCTTCAATATCTAGTCCGCATGAAATACTCTCAGATGTTCACCCAGAGTATTATGAAGCCGTTCGATCCCCCCCCCACCTACTTTTTGGATGTCCGAGCATATTCCAACACCCACCTCTTTCATCTCTTTCCGCAGCTGTGCATTGTCGAATTCTTTACCCCCATCCGAGGAAGTCTTATCGGGCAATCCATAGAACTGAAACCATGTATGGAGGGCGCTACTGACCGCTGCCGCCGATTTCTCCTTTACCGGGTGGGCCATGACTATCTAGTTGAAGGTGTCCGCTACTGTCAACCATTTGACCCCCTCCACGTAAAAGTGTATATCTGAAGGTTCGATAACCGTAGGTGTACGCGTCTCTGTCTGTAGCCCTACGTGGGGATGGCGATCATACTTAGCAGTATGACAAATGTGGCAGTTCCTCATTATCTCTTCTATCGTTTTCCGAATCCTTACCTTATAATATTTCCGTTTCAATGCCGCCATATTTTCATTGATCCCTCGGTGGTTCATCTTTCCTTAATGATAGGCAAGCGTCACCTCCTTTTGTTGTTCGGGATCACGAATTGTTTTCGCCATAAGACGGCATCGGATAATCGATCGGTCTACCCCTATTTTTTCGGTCCTCCGCAAGTTACGTATCTTATCCCACACCGTTGCGTTTCTGACGTAGAGGTAGTGGGTCGCGCCTAGTTTCGATGCGTCTTTCATACGGGATAGCCAGTCAGCGACAACGTAATCCTTTCCTGGCTTGTATACTACCTCTAGATCGTATTGTTACAAAATCTTGTTCCATCGCGTGACTCCAACCGAGGACACTTTCAAATTGCCCACCCACGATAGAGGATGGTGATAAGTGTGAACTTTGAATTTTTTTCCGAATACATAGGACCGAAAGTGTTGAACTGACCCGAATAATTCCCATTTAAGCGAGCTATATCGGGCCTCCGCATCCGTGAGCCTCCTACTAGCGTATGTTACGGGTTTTTCTCCCCTCTCGCCCTCCTGTGATAAAACCGCCCCCAATACATATTCGCTGGCGTCTGTCGTAATGGAAAACGGGTTAGAAAAATCGGAGAATGCAAGGACCGGTTCAGTTTGTAGCTGCACCATGCATTTTCTGATGTTCACCTCGATCTCTGGCGTAATCCGAACCTTTTTTTTCTCCCCCCTCCCTTCCCTGCCTGTGAGGCATACAGAGTTCACCTCCATTGGGGGTTCACCACTATTTTCGGGATTTTGTACTGTTTTTTTCCGTTTATTTAATAAAAACATCTCTGGAACTATGGTGTAGCCCGATGCACAATTGTGCACTTTAGGGCTATATCTTATCCTCAGCCCTCGTCTTCTTCCTTCGGCTTAATTGTTTTCGTTTTGTTCAGAGTCCTCTATTGGTTAGTCCGGTTACTCCAAAGTAAGTGAACACCTCGCTTGTCCTGATTCTTTGTTGGTTTACATTGAAGCTGATAGGGTGAGCCCTATCCGTTCTTCCTCGCAATAGAACAGCCTGGGTATTGGCGGCTGCCGTCCTTAGCGCCTTCCTCTCACACCAGGCACCTACTACGCTGGCACATCTCTCGGCCTCCACGGCGTAATCCGAACCGTGCGTCCCTTCCATAACAATTCGTTCAGAGGAACCAGGTTTTCGGCCATCTCCGGGACAAATCGACGGTAATAAATTAGGGTCTCTAGCAATCTCCTGATTCCCTTAACATCGCTAGTCATTGCCATTTTACCCATCCCTTCAACTTTCTTACTGTCCGGCTGTATCTCTTCCGCCGATATGGTATGCCCAAGAATATTGATCTGCCTTAGTCCCAGTACCGATTTTTCTTTCGATAGTTTCAACCCAAACTGCCGTATTCGAGCGAAGACTTGTCTCAGCTCTTCTACATGTCGTGCCTCTGTCTTACTCAAGACCAGGAGACCATCCATATATATGCCTGGCATATGTTTTCGTCTAAGCCACGCATAAATTCGTCCATCAGTTTCTGGAATGCTATGTGCGCATTCTTTAGACCGAACGGTATACGGGTAAACTCGTAGTGCCCCCTTTCGTATTACATTGGTCCCTGGGGTGCTTGCGAATTGGTACCCTGATTTCTGATCCAGTGTGCTAAACACCGTTGCTCTACCCAGCCGATCCTAGATGCCTTTCAACTTAGGAATGGGTTACTTCTGGTCGAGTGTGTTATCGTTCGGTTGCCTGAAGTCTATCACCACTCTGTAGCGTTCCTTTGTCTCACCGTCAATGCATGTCTTCTTTACTACCCTTAATGGGCTGTTGAACGGTGATTTACTATCCCTGTCATTTAAGCTCTTCAATTTCCTCAGGAATATGCCCCTTAATACCGGTGGGTAGCTCCGTTCCTTCACGTAAGTAATCTTCGGATTTCGTGAAGAGTTTCCCCGCTCAGTGGAACTCCTTCGCGAAAAAAAAATTCATCGTATTCCTCCATCAAACTTGTCCTCCAATCCGCACACTTGGTGATTACTTCAACTCACCTCACGCCCCTTTTCGCGTCTTGCATCATTTCGTATCCCTTTCCCCTACCCGAATGGACCAGCGACCACCTGAACTACGAATTTTTGCCCCTAATTTCCCAAGCAAGCCACAACCTAAAATCCCACCGTACTCACGCGGCAGGGTCTCCATGACATGAGCGTCGCCACTTCTTTCCCCATTCATCTAACGCTGTATCTATTTCTCCACCCACAGTACAGGGACTACTCCCAATATCACTCTCAGAGCTTACATTGGCATACTCTAACTCTGGCTTACACTTACCTTTACATAACACCTCTAGATTATCCATACCGAATAATGTGCAAAAGCTCCCAGTGTCTACTAAGCTTTTCCATCCCTTTAAAAACTCAATAATAGGCAACTTACCACACCCTTCTACAATATTATTTACAGTGTTGTGGTTGACCCTGCGCTCACACAAACCCCACTTTGGACCTCGCTTTCTGCTTAAATTGTCTATTCGCCGCCCTGCACTTCATCACCTGCTCCTTACTTCTGGGATTCCTCCGTCGCCGGGTTCGCTGCCCTCCGTCTCGGATCCTGATGTCTCCGATGATCTGGCGGATTCCGCGGTACTTTTCTCCTTAGCCACATTCGTGCTAGCGTATAACGTACCTGAGTGTTAAACTCCACAGGCTTTCCTCCTCGGTCGGGTTCTCTGCGCCGTATGTAAGAAGGGCATTGCCTTGCGATATGTCTCTCGTTCTACGGGTGGTCGTAGTCTTTTGGCATCTAATTCTTTCTAATAGATCAGCAGCGACCTGGGATTGTATGCTGAACATGGTTCCGTCACCTCCTTTGAGGAAGTGATTTTATCTCCCTCACATCGCCATTAAACTTTGCTTGGTCCGATATCTCTATTCTTATGTCCTGTGCATAGGCCTTTTTCAATTTCATTCGTTTTAGCTCATTAGTTTCCTTAGCGATTCTGTTCGCCTCCCTTGCAGCCAGTCCCGCCCGCGCCATTGGGTCCACATGCTCTGGATATGCTGGTGGTTATGGTGCTGGTGGAGGCTTCAGCGTTAATGTTTCCGGTCTGAGGATCTCTCTCTGTTCCGGTTCCGTCATATTTTAATTTGTTTATTCAAAGAAAAGAATATATATATATATATATATATATATATATATAGATCCTTAAAGCAATCGTCTGTGTTCTTAAGAAATGAAAGAAATAGAAAAAAAAAGCCTCAAGGCAAATTATTTAAAGGTCCCATGTTTCGGCACCACTTAAGAGCTTCCCCGCACAAAAAAAAAAATCATCTCTTTAGTGATTTTCAGGGCAGAGTCTTTAAATATACTGATCATTTCTTCCTTGATTTCTATGGGCGTTGAACCTTTCAAATGGAAGGATTTAATCACTCGTCGTTTTTCCAAGTCCTCCTTATACGTGAAAACTCTAAAAGTGTCTTATTAAAAATGCTGTTGTTCAAAGTCTAACGAAGATACTGAACTGTAACTGTAGATACAATATAGTCTGCTAGCATCTAACTGACAGAGTGGCGCTATCTCTGTGTGAGACCTGTGACTTATCAGCCGACCTTCGTATATATATATTTATTTTTGTTTATTTTGTATATAATAAACAAAATAGTTTATTTTGATAAGTATTTCAGAAAATTGCACAAAAAGTAAAGGTTAAAAATACAAAAAAATGATTAAAATTCTCATTAAAAAAAATTGTCAGAACTCTCTATATAAACGACCCAGATATTGAAAAAAATTTCAACAATATTATATCGAAAGACTTATGCACATCAGTAAATCCCATTTAAAAAAAAATCATAAGTCTCCAATAAAGAAATTTGTAAGTCTCACGAAAAAGCTGCTAAAAACAAAATGTTGATCATTATGGAAGAAAGAAGAAACAATTACTGACTGTTCTACACCCCTTTTTAATTTATTATCGGATAATCACAACCTTTTGAACACTTCAAACCTAATTTGGTTTGGTCATTGGTAAAGTATATTACTCAATGAAATTTCCTTTTACCTTGATTTGATTACAAAAAACTCAAATTCGTATTTAATTAGCAATCATATTTTTTTTTTTAAAAAACATCTTTTAAGATAAAGCTATTTAATTATTTAAAGTAAATAGTTTTAAAATTTATTTGACCAGCAACCAATTATTTTTTTAGCGTTTATATTTTCTCTTTAATACATATTGGAAACAAACGTTTTGTTGGTAAAACTATAGATCATTTTTCAAACTCATGATATGAATAATAATAAATAATCACGGAAGTTAGTTCCCATCTAGGCCCGCTAAATGTAAAATACCATCGTTTCCTAATTAGTATTATTACATAATTATTAGAAAACGAAAATATAGGTAGTACTCGAATAACAAATTTATTTTAGAAGGTAACGAGGCCATCTTCTTTTCAGTCGCCGTGGAGAATTAACAGGAATTGAAGAGGTTGCTAGGTTTGAAATGAGTGGGTTGAGTGGGAATAAAGTTTGTCATGATAGAATGATAGCGGGTTTGGGCCAAAATCAGTAACAAATGTGACATTTAGGTCATTATGGATGACCTTGTTCGTGAGCACTTAAGATTTTACAAAGAATTGTATACCAGTGGAATTTGATAGCTTAGTGGAGCCCAAAGCTCTACTCCGTAAGTCCAAATGCGTCCTACAATAACTAAAGTCTATTAACTTTTAATAGACTACGAGAGACTGGGTCATTCTTGATACGTAATGAAGGCGACCAATTCCAGGCAGCAGTAAGAGCAGATTATCGGAGAAGAAATTGTGTCCAACGCCAAGTCCATTTCGATAACAATCCTGAGACTAGCATCCGATGAGCATCTGCTGCATTAGCAATATCGACGCAAGCAATATGGCGAACTTTGAAAGGTGATAATCGCTACCCATACCATCTTCAAAAAGTTCAGAATTTATTACCGCAAGATTATGTCAAGAGATTGAATTTTAGTAACTGGTTTCTTGAAAAAATTCGCGATGATGATTTATTTCCATTAAAAATTATATGGACCGATGACGCTACCTTTACAAGAGGAGGAATTGTTAATAAAAGAAATTATCATGTATGGGCTCTTGAAAATCCCAGAGCTATTAGAGAGAATAGGTTTCAGCATGAATTTGCTATTAACGTTTGGCTTGGAATTTGGAACGGATTACTGGCGTGACCATATTTTTTACCTGGAAGATTGAATGGTATCACATTTACACATTTTTTGGAGAACGACTTTTCTAATAATTTAGATGAAATTCCCTTACAACAGCGGATTGAAATGTGGTTCCAACTCGATGGCATCATATTTTTTTTTATTAAGTCCAGTTCATTATAGTAGAGTTGCTCGAGCTTGGCTGGATATAAATTATCTACAACGATGGATTGGACGTGGAGGAGTAGTACCTTGGCCACCTAGATCACCTGATATGACACCAATGGATTTCTTCGTATGGGAAACCTTGAAGCAGAAAGTTTATTCGGTGTCAATCAACTCAAGAGAGCAATTAAGAGACCAAATCATAGATGCAGTGCACCAAATATCATCAGAACAATGTTTAACTGCAATTTATCAAGTGAGTGCTAGATGTAATGCTTGCATTGGTGCAAGAGGACAACATTTTGAGCAATATTTACATTAAAAAGAACATACGTGGGTGAATCAAATATAAACGAGACTTATTTTTTATTTTTACTTTGAACACAAAGAAAAGTACACCTCATTTTTCTACATAGTCTCCTGATTTGGAAATACATTTTTCCCAGCGCATAGGTAATTTTCCAATCCCGTCCTCATAGAATGAAGTAGGTTGTGTCTTCAGCCAATTGAGCACGTAGGCTTCAACCTCATCGTCACTGACGAATCTCTGACCTCCCAAAGCTTCCTTGAGTGGGCCAAACAGGTGAAAGTCACATGGTGATAAGTCTGGACTGTAGGGAGGGTCTTCTAGCGTCTCCCAGCCCAGTTGCTCCAATTTTTCTCTCCTCAGGGCCGCAGTATGCGGGCGAGCATTGTCCTGAAGAAGAATCACTTCTCTCATCGGTAGATCCCTTCTTTTGCGGCGATATGCAAGTCTGACTTCATTCAAATTGTCGCAGTAGTATGCGGCATTGATAGTCCTGCGTTCATGCAAAAAATCAAGATGCAGCAAGCCACGCTGGTCAAAAAACACGGTAGCCAAAACCTTCCCAGCTGACAGCCGTGACTTGGCTTTCACTGGTCCAGGTTCCCCTTTCAGTCTCCACTCCATACTCGCTTGTTTTGATTCAGGGGTGTAATGGTGCACCCAAGTTTCATCACAGGTGATAATGTGAGTGAGAAATGAGGCCCCCTCAGCCTGAAATCTTGCAAGAAGACCTCCACAGACCTGGAAACGGTTCAGCTTCTGCTCAGCTGTGAGAAGTCGAGGAACCCACCTGGCACACACCTTACGAAACCCTAGCTCCTCTGGGAGTATGGAAAAAATGCTTCCATAGCTTATCCCAACCTCACTTGCAATGGCACTGGTGGATAGACGTCTGTCACCTTCAATAAGCTGTCGAACACGGCTGATGTTGTCTGCTGTGATATTGGAGCGGGGTCTGCGGTCCTGGCTTTCATTCTGAACACGATCACGACCCTCCACAAACTGTTTATGCCATGCAAACACTCTGGCACGAGAAAGTGTCTCTTCCCCAAACTGTACAGTCAACCTTCTCAAGATTTCAGCCGGTTTTACACCTTCAGCAGCAAGAAATTTGATGATAATTCGTTGCGCAATCGAGGTACATCCTGCTCAGACATCGTCACGACGGTAACTGGTGAGTTCGAGCGCATCCGCCCGCCTGCTTCCTCCACTCCTGGCATCCCTACCCAACACCCCTAAACGCGGGAACGTTCCCGCACCTTCGCTGGGCTTCCAGGACAAAAAGTCTCGTTTATATTTGATTCACCCACGTAACATAAATATAAATGTAAATAAATAAGTATAAAAAAGAAAACTTGTTTTGTTTCTTTTTTTGCGATTTTCTCTAAAACTAAGCAAAAACAAGCAAATCTCTAAAGGACTTTTTGTCTTAGTTTTTCGGTCTCCTATAAGTTCCTGAAGTTTTGCCATTTAAATTCGGGACACCCTGTATATGGTTGCCACCTAGCTAGGGAACGCTAAAACGAACTTTTACCGAATTAACTATATGCACACCTAACGCATTCAGTTATGTACAAAATGATTACAACTTTTTAGATCAAAACTCAATTTATTCTAAAATAACAGTTACAGAAGTAATATGTATACATATAATAAAAGTTACTTCTTAACCAAATCTCCAAATCTGGTGATTGAAAATATATCGAAAACAATGTAAGCGTTTAACTTAAAATCAATGAAATGCATCAGCAACCGAAAACCTGAAAAATATGACTATGCATCATACTAAATGTTGCACAGAAAAAACATATCTAATATTCGATATTGTTGGAGCTGTCAACAGACAATGCATAGGCAACAATTATATCAAAAATCTTGAGAAAAATCTATTACTCAAAATATATTTTGTTATTATCTCTAACTTTTAGACAGAGCAATTGGAATTAGATATAATCAATACATACAAAACTCACGACCAAAAAGTATACGGTCTTTTCAGAAATTTCGAAAATCCGGCATTCAATGGACGATAACCTCACAATTAATAGTGGGAGCCACGATGTTTGGAATATCGCCACGAGATGAAAAAATTAGTGTAGTCATAACAAAGGCCGATTTTCAAAAAAGAACATCTCGAACATGTGAAATTCAATTAACTGTGGAAAGCAGAGTGGCACATTCCCACCTCAGCTGGCACATTTTCACCCCGGCTTTCGGTAATTAAGAACTATAATTAAAACTTATGTAGGCCTAAGTTTCACAAACATGGATGATGACGAAAGCCGATGACAATGATTAGCTAATACTCGAAAGGGAAATTTTGTGGTGGATTTACAGTCCTGTGAAAGAATGAGAGGTTTGGAGGAAAGAACTGAGAGATAAGAGACCTAAATGTTTTTTACTTTATAAACCTTGAAAGGTTGATGAGGCGAGAGATGTTCTTAGGAGGAAAGAAAAAAGAAATTCCGTAGAGAACTGTAATTGTAACATTGTTACTTTGAATAGTTTTTGGTACAAGTACCCCACCTCTAGGAAAACTTCCATCTTTATGAAGCTCATTTGTTTAATTCGTTTCTAGACAGTAAAAGAATACGAAAATACTGAATAAATAGTTTCATTGTGAAATCATTTAACTAAAAAAAAAATTGCAAATAAATTAAAATATCTCGAAAACAAAATTTTAAATTTAGTTTAAAAATATAATAATTTTTAAATAATTGCTAAATTAAACAAATGCTTCGATAAGCTGCTGATAACTGTTAAGATTAAGAAATAATCTTAAAAAACAACATCTAGTAACGAATGGTAACGTTCATCGTCAAGTTTACAACACTGTTTGTTATCATTATCTAAAACATGACAGTTACCTCTCACCTTATAATCTGACATTATAATTTGGACTTTTTTGTTTTTGTTTCTACTCATAAAAAATACATATTTTGTAAGTTTATTTATTCATCTGTAATACTCATGAATCTGCCAAATTTTTGTTCTGTATTAAAATAAAAGTATTTATTATTAATTTATTACTATCATTATTATTTTATTATCTTTCATAAATATTTTAGGTATATTTAATTATGCCTGTAAATGTTTCATGGAATCTTTTTATAAGTTTGCAATGGATAAGTTCTGAACTGAATGAAAAATCTATTAGAAATAAAAATCACTGATCAATGTGAGGTTCTAGATACATATTAATGTTATTGTATTGGGTCTATATTTCATTAACGATAGCAATAACACTATATGTTTGAATAAGTTGCTCCAGAAATATTATTTGTCTTTTATACATTGCAGAATGTATTCTGTAAAGGGCAATATCTGTATATCTGTATATTCCTTTAGGCAGTTTTAATTCGATAATTGAATTGAGAAGGAAGTTCAAGAGCGTAGCAGAATGACATTAAACTATTCCTCTCGTTAGGTCATTTTTAAATGTGCATTAGTTAGATCTAATTCCAATTGCTCTGTCTTGGAAAAAGTTTGAGACAATAACAATATATATTTTGAATAAAAGCATTTTCTCAAGTTTTTTAATATAATTAGTGCCCATGCATTGTCTGTCGAAAGCTCCAACAATATCTAATATTAGTTATGTTTCTTCTATATAGCATTTAGTACTATGCCGACCGTTTGTTATAGATTTTTATTGTTTAATAACATATCTTTAATAAGATTCAGTTGAAGTATTGCCTTATGTGTTAGTTGGTAGTCTATTATTCATTAATTTGTGTTGAAACCTGCTTCTAATTGATAGGATTATTGCTGGTTGCAATTAGTTACTATTGTTGACGCATGGTCATATTTTTTCAGGTGTTCGGTTATTGATGCATTTTATTGACTTTAAGAATCATTTTAAGTTTACTGCCTATATTGTTCTCAATAATTATTCGGTCACCAGATTTGGTTAAGTAGTAACTTTTATTATATATACTTGTGTAACTGTTATTTTCAAATAAACTGAACTTATTGGGATGATGTCTGACATTGATAACTTTTTAAATAAGTCATTTTCAATTAAATAATAATTTTATTAATTATTTGTTTAATTGTATTAACACATTCAATGATTAATTCTTACTTCTTGTTTAATTAAACATATTAAGGACCTCACCATTAAAATTAACTGTACTTGTGTCTTAACGCAGCCCTGGTTATTTTTGCCGACTTGTTCGCATGCGCGAGCAGTTACATTTTGTAACTGTTACATTTCTATTTATTGGGGTTAAAAAATTATCAACAATTAGAAATCAAAAGAATTTATTGAAAAAAGGAATATAATAATAATAATAATGAATAATTAATTAAACAGCAATGAACAATTAAGAAATAAAAGATATAATAAAATTAAAAATAATAAAAGTAATGAAAAATCACAATAATGAAAATTATTAAAAAAATATATATTTAAAAATTAAACAAGAATGGACAAGGAACTATTAAAAAATACAAATAATATAAAATCACTATAATTAAAACAAACAAGTTATGAAAGATCACAATAGTTTATTGACAAAAAATTTGTTAATCGCATTTAGATGGAAAATGCGTCAAAATACACTTCAATATCAAGATTTAAATTGCATTTCCAAAAGAAACGTTTACCACAATATAATTTCATTTCATGGGAATTGCTACATTTTCTTTGTTTTGGTAAAATATTTTTCGCTCCTGCAAAAAAATAATAGCTTGTTCTTCTGTTGTCGGCAAATCCCAAATACACATTTTAAACTAATTAAATAAATAACTAAAATAATAACAAAGAAAAATCTATAACAAACTAGCAAACAAACAATAAACAACAAATAACAAACAATAAACCAGCAATAATAAAAACTCAGTAAGCAAGAAGAAACATGGAACAAATCAGCTGTTAGAAATATAACTGTTACAAAATGTAGCTGCTCGCGCATGCGAAGAAGTAGGCAAAAATAACCAGGGCTGCGTTAAGATACAAGTACCAAATTAACTACTATCAATATGAAGCCAATGATAATAAAATAAATCATAGATTATGAGCTTGTTTGGAAAACACGTTTTTACATAAATTAGAAGTACAATTTTATTTGCTTAATGTATATATTTTTTATTTTAACAATTGCATTTCAATGGATTTTATTTTAGCATAAAAAAAAAAGAATGTAAATGAAATTTTTGAGAATACTATTATTTAGTATTTAATGTATCTATATATTAATAGTTATTATTTTGTTGTTTTAGTAAAAAAAATGAGCAATACTTCATTTGTTAAAATACTAATAAAAGCACCTAACCAGTTTGTGGATGACCAAACTGTGCATTGTGAAAGGAATTGGACTGTTAAAAAACTAAAAGATCATCTTGCTAATGTTTACCCCTGCAAACCAGTAAGGAATTAGTTTTAACTTATTTAATTCTAGTTTGAATGTTTGTTGTAATAAAATAAAATGTTTTTTTTTTCGCTTCACTTAATGTGCAACAATGTTTCTGGTAATTTTATCTTAAACTTTATCAATTTTTCTGTTGGAAAATATTGCAAAATTATGGTTTTAAAACAAAAACATAAAATTTAATTATTTATAATTGTTTTAATTTATCCAAATAGCCTCCATTACTCTTTATACATTTTTGTCAATATTTGGGTAACTTTTCCATACTCTCTTTATAGAGTTTTGAGTCCTTAGAATTCATAAATTCAACAAACCGATTTTCTTATGTTCTGTGGTCAATAAATTTATTATTTTGTAAATAGCGGTCCATATGTCTAAAAAAATGGTAATCAGTAGGTGAGTATCGCAATTTCTGATGCATTACTCCAATTTGGTTGAAATACGATTCGGCATTGATGGTTTCACCTCTGTCCAGAGCTTGTGCTGTTGTAAAGGATCTTTTTTTTTATCGCAAGTCACAATTCTGGACAGAAAAGGATCACTGTTGTTTCGGCAAAGAAGTGTACCACAAATTTCACACTACTGATCTTTTGGTGCTTGTTAAATGTGTGATGACCCAACTGTCATGTTTTATCACCTTCCCAATCAACTTGAGATGGTTATCGTCAGTTGCTTTGCTGACTTTGAGTTTCCTTGCCAGTTCTTGAATAGTTGTTCTGGGATGTTCTTCCAACAAAGCTTAAGGAACATCCTCATCAAGGACAAAACTTCTTCCATGGCCTTCTTTGTCTTCAAGGCTCAAGTCTCCCTCACTAAATATCTTAAAACATTTTTGAACAGTATACTCACTTTGCCCCTAAGTTTGTTGGCATTTCTGGCCATTTGGGCGCTGTTTCAGCCAAGTTTGAATTAATAAGACAAAATTATATGAAAATCACGCTTTGACAGGTTAGTAAAGGCTGAATTATTTCCAAGTAGCAAAATAGTATAGAGGTAAAAAGTCTAACAAACAGTTTACCATTTGGAGGTGTATTTTGAAGAAAAAATTAAATCCTGCATTATTTTTTAGACAACCCAAAACCGTATGATGGGATAACTTTAAGACATAGGGTAAATTTTAGTTGTGGTTGTTCCATGATAGGTACATTGTGCTGGCTCAGTCTGCAAACACATGCTTTCTATAGGCCTGTACTATGTTACTACCTTCCACCAGTTTGGGAATCCTAGTTCACCCTAGTGAACTCTAACTAGGTTTCATTTCTTTCCACCGTTCTTTAAATATTCTTGTTTTCACGAAACTGTGATCATCAGAATACCTTCAAGTCTGTTTGTACATTAATTAATACATTATTAAGTGTTTAATATAGAAATAGTCATGTTACTATAAGAATTTTGTTTCATGTAAATTTATACTTGTTGCCAGGGTAACTTTGGGATTGTCTCTATTGTCTATGGTTCGTTTTTTTTTTCAGAATTTTATTGGGCGATTTTTTTAATGCAATAAAAAAATAATAGATATAAATCCTAAAAGAACTCTTGGCACAAGGCCATACAAATCTTACGCTGAAGAAAATTCACAAGAAGCCTTACTAGTCTCTTAATAATAAGAAGTAAGACACTCGATCCAAAATACCACCTCCAAGTATGGAATATCAAAAAATACAATTCTCAAAAAAACAAAAAAAAAAGTTTTCCCTTTTGTTTCTCATGTAAATAATGAGCCTATATAATATTGTAGGGTAATATTAGTGCAAAGTCATGTTTCCTGCCGTTTATATTTTGATAATAATGCACTGTCCCACTGTTACCCCAGTCAAGATTAAGATTAAGAGTTTTTTTGGTTAAATACTAGAATTATTTTCCTGTCATTTTGTTATAAGAAGACTGACCTTACATATCAGTAGTGCTTACAGCATTTTAACTTTGAAAATAAAGATAGAGCCAGCTTAAAACTTTGGAAAGTGCCCCAAAGTTACCCCATATTATGGTAATACAATAATACTGTTGATGCATTCAATACTATTATTTTAGATAGACAACATAGTTATAATGTTATTATTTGAACCTTATTCAGTTTATTGTTTATGTTTTGAAGCAGTAATTATTTAAGATATTTTATCTTAATTAATTCCGTATTTATCATAACCCTCTCCTATTAATTTTACTCCCCTATTTAGTAATCATTTTGATTATGATTGTTTCTTCTCTTCATTAATATGTGTTTTATTGCCATCAATTAATATTACTTCTAAACCTTTTTTTATTTTATAATTTTTTATAATTATTGGTCATTTTTTATGAGTTATAAATTTTTTTTTTTTTTTTTTTTTTTTTTTTTTTTTTTTTTTTTTTTTTTTTTTTAAAGAGAAAAGATAGGCCCTCGACCGGGATTTGAACCCGGAACCTTTGTCTCACCGTGACATCGCTCTGCCAATTGAGCTATCAAGGCCCCTCCCGGTCGAGGACTAACCTTCTCTCTTTTAGATCCTAAAGCCCCAGTGTACTCCCGCCATTTTTTGCGATGAATACACTAGAACGAAGTTCTTTGAACATTAATTTTAATTTAGGATCTTATTGACTTTCGTCATATTATTATTTATAATTTTTTATAATTATTGGTCATTTTTTATGAGTTATAAATATTTTTATTTTTTAAACCGGGAGGGGCCTTGATAGCTCAATTGGCAGAGCGATGTCACGGTGAGACAAAGGTTCCGGGTTCAAATCCCGGTCGAGGGCCTATCTTTTCTCTTTAAAAAATAAAAATATTTATAACTCATAAAAAATGACCAATAATTATAAAAAATTATAAATAATAATATGACGAAAGTCAATAAGATCCTAAATTAAAATTAATGTTCAAAGAACTTCGTTCTAGTGTATTCATCGCAAAAATGGCGGGAGTACACTGGGGCTTTAGGATCTAAAAGAGAGAAGGTTAGTCCTCGACCGGGAGGGGCCTTGATAGCTCAATTGGCAGAGCGATGTCACGGTGAGACAAAGGTTCCGGGTTCAAATCCCGGTCGAGGGCCTATCTTTTCTCTTTAAAAAATAAAAAAAATTTTTTATTTTACTTTCACGAAAAGAAAAAAAACCATTACTTAATACCGATTCATTTAAGCCAGAGGTTCCCAACCACTTGTTCTTATGAAAGACTCCCACACACCTCCCTGCTTATACGAAATTTGTATGGAAAAAAATCAACAATTATTACATTTAGTTTTATTATCACAAAATACAACATTATAAGTTTAAATTTGAGATAAAGAAGCACTGATAAGAGAAAAATAACCAAAACTAAGTGAGAATTTTTTTTTAAGTTTGACTTTCTCGCACCCTCCCCCCTGATATGTCCTCACTTCCCATAGGTTGGGAAACACTGATTTAAGCAAATGAGTAACCTGCTTAGAGAGCATCTGTTTTTGTAGTAAGGAGATTTTGGAAAAGCAAGGGTTTAAATGAGGATAAAGACGAAGTAAAACGGATTTTAGGAGGGATTGAATTCCAGGTGGTGGAAGAACAGGTGAAAAAGGAACACTTGAATGTTTTGGTTCTGTAGGACCGAGTATAGATATTGGAAAGGTAAGATCTTGTTTCCTTATGATAGATTGGATGAAATTTGATGTGGAGGAGACTGAGGATATGGGACGGGTGTTGAGAGTCAAGTGAATAAATACAGATAAAACAAAATTTATAATTGGCTGCAAAAAATGCAAGGATTTTAGTCTTATAGATTTATCAGGAAATAAATTCAAATTGGAATAAAATCTCAAATATCTGGAATCTATATCCTAAAACAAGAAAAAAAATTTCTTTAAAGGTCGTTTATGCTTGTTATTTTGCTATTGCAATATCTACTGTCTAAGTATATGAAAGAAGCATTTACAAAATTTGTAATGATACTTCCCACTGTTATTTATTGATGCCAAGCGAGTGTTTTTCTTAAGATAAAAATAACACCTAAGGTTTTTGAAATAAAGTATTGTGCAGATTATTTGGATGAAAGGATGAATTAACTGTAAAATTCAAATGGCCGCACAATGCTGAATGCCGTAGCTTATATCTAGTAAATATAATTGAAATAGTAACATTTATGCAAAGTAAGTAGAAGTGTAAAGCTGTCAGGATGGATAATGAAGGAATCAGTGATTAACTATTAACATGAGTTAATGATGAGTGAGTGTTTTATCCGAAATGTTAATTGAGAGTATGTGTTAGAAACGATCATGAAAATATGTATTTTGGTGAATCCAGTGGAGATAGAAATAAATATGTAAGGACAGGGGGTGTTATTGTTATCTATAATCCAAATTTGCTTTAGTATTTTTTTTTCTTTTTAAAGTTATATTTGCCTAATTTGTTATTTGAATTTTTAGTATGCTAATAAGAATTACTTTTTCCTAGCATCCTGATGGACAAAAACTTATTTATTCTGGGCAATTGTTGTCTGATGAAGCTGTTTTATCAGATGTTCTTCGTTCTTACGATGGATTAGAAAACAATACTATCCATTTAGTTTGTTCATTAAAAGACTCTAAGAAAATGATTAGTAAAATTGTAAAACATAACTCTCAAAGTGGATTCCCTAATTTACTTCACCAAAACAGCACAGACTGGAGAGGTAAATAAATTTTATTTATCGTATAATTTCTTACTTATTTGACTATTTGTATAGTAAAGTTTTTTTAATAGTTTAGGGATGAAACATACTCTTATTAATCTTTAAGGGGTTTTACAGAAGTTTGAGTTAGATAAAAAAAATTAAATAGTATTTTTCCAAAAGATATTTCAATTAAGTTGAATTTTTTTTTCTTTATTTTTTTCATTTATATAATGAAGAACCTATTTGATTTATGAGTTCTTTTAATTTCCGTTACTTTCACTGATCTTGCACTACCACTTTGTTTTCAAGTAACATTTAATAAATTCAACTATCATTGGGATTGGAAATTTCAAAATCACACTAATTAAGTCTAGAATAGCACATCTTAATCCAACAACTAAAAGTGTACAAACCAATTGGAAGTAGTACATTTACCTTTTACGAGTTCCACTCACTTATAATATGTTTTAGGCTGTTAAAGTAACATAAGTTAACTCTATCCTCAATCAATGTGATTTCATTCATCTCTATAACAAACAGAAGTTACAACTATGGCCTATTTAAAGCAGTAATAATAGCAATTACAATATTAGACGTTATATAAAATTATTATTGCTGGTGATATTTTGTGTTCAGGGGAAGTTGGATGCCCCTTAATCATTCAGAAGTTGTAACCTGCCTACATTAGTAATAATGACTATTACAGTAAGGCTTCAACTTCAAATCAAAACTATCCATTGGGATTTTATTTATCTCCTACAAACACTTATAAAGCAAGCAAATCAATAATACCAATTATTTTAAATGTTATTTAATTAAAGTAGTAATAGTTTTAATATTTGATATTCATTGAAAATGTATGAATATTGGATGCCTCCTGAATTTAGCCAACTTCATCTAAGTTTGGGGGGAGTACTTAACTAATAATGTTATGGCATGGTAAAGTTTTAATGAAAAAGATTTTTGTGGAATGCTTTCTAGAAATCATCCAGTGATCAGATCCATATACATAAAACTAACAATCTAGCAATTTATGGCAGAAAGTGGAGTGGCTTTGTGCTAGATCGTAGAGTTGCCATGCCTGGGTTTAAATCCTGCTGCTTGGCAAACTTTTATTTAATCTTTTAGCAGCCAGAGATGCATCCTATGGGATCTAGGACCCTTCTAGGGCCCACCCAGTCTCCATAAAATGGGTACCCAAAATAAGGGGAGGGAATCTGGGTTGAGCGTGGTCTAGGACAAATTACCTCCCTACACAACCGTTTTTCAAGAAACAGTACGATCTTTACCTTGTACTGAACCCAAGACCCTTCATGTTCTGTGCAGATTTTTTTTTTCAATTCATGGAAACATCTCATCCAAACAAAAAAAATTCTTGAGGATGCCTCATTTCGGACTGTTAGGTTGTCAATTATTTTCTAATTGCGAAAATTAAGCCTTTGTTCAGAATCTCACAATAATAGCCCAAACTTGTTGTTTATTAATGAAAGTTTAAGACATTGTTAAATTGATCAGGGACTAATAGGATACTGTATTGCTCTAGTTTTTAACAATTTTCTGTCTGTAACTCTTTTTCTTGGTCCCTGTTTTCCGATTGGTGGTTTTCATATGAAACCTTTTTTTTTGGAGCAGAAATTGCTCCAATAGGACCAGAACCATGGTGCAGGGTTCCCCTTCCCCTGGCTAAGGAGACAATTAACAAACTAACCAAGAGGAAGATAAAATCGTGTTGGGATAGAGCCAAGGTAAGGTATGAAGGATCCCAATAACAATCTTTCTGAGAAAATCAAGAAAGAAGCCACTCACATGTCGAGAGCCAACCTCAAAAGCATGGTTGAAACCATCACTGAGCACTGTAAACTCAGGAAACATATGCATCGCTTGGGCATTGAACAAGAACCTCGGTGCAGATGGTGCACAGAGGAGGACGAAACCCCTGGCACGTTCTCTTTGAATGTAAAGCACTAAGTAAAAAGAGGACATTTGACCTTGGCCCTGGAGGACACAAGGAACTTCAAGAACTGAGATTCAAAGACTATCAAAAATTTCTCAGAAGTCTAGACCTAGGTTAGGGATAATTAGGACTCAAGCACAATGGGCCTTTTTAGGCCAAAGTGTATGGTAACAAATAAGAGACACATAAATAATAAATATGAAACCTTTTTTGTTATTGTTTAAGTTTTGGACAAAACACTATAAGGAAACAGTAAAGGGGTATGAAACATTAGTATAGTTGATTTAATAAGCATAATTCCTGGGAATGTTTTTCTTTTTTTTCCTGTATAATTTTTCTATAAATTACAAGGTTTGTTAAATTTACCTTATATCGATCCAATATTTGCCTCAGTTACATTGATTTTGAGTAAAGCTTGTGAAAATCTTTTTTGGTACAAAATTAAACTGTGGTTACACTATCAGTGATTATGGCAAGAACCTGCTTCCAAACCTATCCTGAGATATCTGATCTTCACTTAAGTTTTCCAGTGAACAGGGATCATTAAAACTGCTTTACTTAAATCAAATTGGAAAATATTGCTATTGACTTTCTCGCTCAAATAATAAATGAAATCCCATTGGATTATTTTCAGTTAAGGCCAGAGCTTTACTGTAATGGTCATCATTATTGCTTTGATCAGGTCACAGCTCCAGCTTACTTAAAAAACCAATAACTTTCCCAGAGCTCTATAAGTATACACAATAATTATTTTGCTATAAAATCAGATTAAATTAGTAATAATTTTAATGAGTAAAATATTTTCAGTAGGTTCAAAAGAGTTAGTGGTTAGGGATGTTCAGGACAAACTATAGCCAACATATAGTGATATTGCAAGCACATTGTAATTGCAAGCTTTACCTCCTTTTTTATGAAAGAAACAAAAAGCCTCCATTAAAAAGTTTAAAAAAATTACTGTGCCTTAAAACTTGAAATGAAGATGAAAATGGGAATAAAACTGAATCAATAAAAAGGACATACTATACAATTCACACATATTAAAAAAATTATATAAAACATTATAAAATATTATACACACTTAATGGCAACACTAAGATTATTAGTCTTAAAAATTGATTAAACTAACATGTTTAGAGCATATCATTTTTTAACTTTTAGGTGACAGCTATAGTGCAGAAAATACCGATGGTGGAAATAACACTTCAATGGTATTTTCTCACATTAATAACAATCCTCAAACTTTAGCTCAGCAGAATATTTTATTACAACAGGCTTATATGAATTACATGGCTCATTTCTCTCAAATGTATTTGTAAGTAATATTCTTTCAAAGTTCAACAAAATTAAGAATGGTTGATATTTATTAGTGTGATATATTTTAAGAAATTAATAATTAATGTATATAATGCAATTAAATAAGTTGCATTTTAATCTCCTAAACTTTACTTACGAACAAATATCAGAATAAATAAAAGAAAATTATAATATATAGTGATATCATAACTGGTGTAAATATTGTGTATAGAATAGTTGATTTATTCAAACCTCATAAACCTCATTTTTATTGTAATATGTTGTATACTCTAAAATATTAGAACAGACCATAGTTCTCTATCTAGTGTGAACTGTTTCTTGAGAGAAGGCTGAAAACTTTAATCCTAAAGGATATTCGAATGTTATGTGATGGGTAGCATTAAAGTATCAGAAACATAGTTGTGAGAAATGTCAATTATGTGTTTAAAAACAATCAAGAATTCTTTGACAATACAAGGAAACCCTTTTGAAAACTTTGTTTTGATGGTGTTACTAACCAAAAGTAATTATCAGATTAGATCTAAAATAGTGAAACAGTCAAAAAGTAGTCAACGATGATGTTCAAGAGTTTATTTTGGTCTAAGGAAAGGCAGCTGTAAATAAAATATCATTAATGTTTGATTATGCAGTCTTTTTAGCTCTTTCATTTTTTTCTTTTTCCTCCTTTCTTGAAATGTTTCAATCTGGGATTAAAATTTTAAACTTGACAGTCTTCCTAAGATCCCCCATAGTACCATAAAGCTTAAAGATTTAAACTGATTCTCTTCCTGATATATTCTCACTACTGGAGAAAGTGCTCTATGGTTTAGTCCTCTGTTTTGGATTACCAATAGTTTGTTTCCTAAGTACATACCATTTATAGTTAAACATGAAATAACAGTATTCCTCCGCCCCTCATTCCCTTGCTCAATGTCTGGAGGAATGCTGAAAAGAGCGGTGTTATTGTAACTGGACTTTGATAGTCATTTTTTTTAACCAGATAATTTACCTGATGTTTTACATCTATCAGCTGCCAACTGCAACTTTCTTCCAAGAAAGTTTGGAAATGCATCTTTTTATAATTTGAACTCAATTAAAAGGCTTTACTGCAGAAACATTACTAGACAGAAACAAACAATATGGCAATGAGGTTCTTATAACAGCTTGGGATGCACTTACCAAATGTTTTGATAGTCTTCCAATTATTAATTAAACATGTATTGCCTTGTTCAAAAAATATGTAATCAACTGGTCTAGAGAGTATGTATACATGGCCTTTCTTTAATTGAATCTCAAATATCCATCAGGGTTCATAGTATATACATATATCCTTAGATTGTTGTATAAATAAAACAGAGAATATTTTTAGATAAAATTAGTGCATAACCTGAGTTACTATCTTGGCTTAGTTTTTTTATTATTTATCATGACCTACCAGATGATGGACCTTTACTAGCTGGCAGCTGTAACATTTGTTCATAAAAAATTGATGCTTGTTAGCCTTCAAGTACTAACATAGTTTTTTCTTACGCTAGTAATGACACTTGCTCCTATTGAACACCTTATTCAAAAACGTATTAATATAAACAAAATAAAATGTATAACCATTTTATTTTGTGTTATTACCTACATGAACCTTCTTGCATTGTCCAAAATCAAAGAAAATATGAAATTTTATTAAATTACAGTAAACAAAAAACAAATAAGATCAATAAAGGAAATAGTAAAAATTAAAAACAACGTATTTTAAAACTTGCGAACTTACAAGTTTATTAATATATATTTATTTTTGATTTTAAACAATTAAAAAGCTATTAATGAAACTAATAATACTTTTAAAAATTAGAATTGTCACCATCCCAAGCAATTGACATTCAGTTTCTAGGAGCACTTCTAGCATATCGGTTTATTTTATTTGTCACAAAGATAGATATTTTCTTCATTTTTTTTTTTAAAAAAAAGCTTTCAATTGGTTTTTGGAAGTTTTCCCACATCATCAACAGAAGGAGTGATTCTTTTATGCCTTATAAATTGTTAATTCGTTCAGTAAGTTGGTGTCTGTTTCATGATTTCTTCTGTCTTAGTTTGGATCTATTCTTCCTATAAAAATAGCGACTCTCATTTCGAATCATTTCCATCTCCTCATCCGTGTCTTACAGTTCTGATGCTGTATCGTGATCACTTTCAGTGTAGGCTTTCTCCAAGTCATCTAACAAGAGCCAAATTTTGCCATAAAACCTCAAATCATCAATCCAAACAACTATTTTTGATGTGCTAGATTGGGGTTCCATGTTTGTATCACAATTAAAATAAAATTAAATAATGTATAAATTCAAAAAAAATAAGAAAAGTTGTTTATATTTTAATAGCATTTATAAAATTAAAACCATCATTGATTAATATTATCCAATAAATATAAAACATTAAATAAAAGCTTACCTTGAAAAAATCAAAGAAATCGCACGAGTATTGAGCCTTGGTCTGTGGAACCAGTCGTTTATATTTTGCTAACAAACTTTATTTTCTTCCATTTTCACATTCAATAAGTTGCTGACGAGATAGGAAGCTGCTGAGTCATGCTAGGATTTCCCATAATTGATAGGGTAGAAAATTTCAAGAGATTGCTACCATAAGGTCCCAGGGACCATGCCTCACTACTTGAAGGTTAAAATTTGAGCTCCTTACCTATCGAGGTAACAAAGACTTGGTTTGTTCCCTTTTTTCTTTCTTGGTAATATCACAGTTCACAGAAAAAAAAAATTTATTTATTTGAAATTTAACTCTATTTTAAGTTGTTTGTTAGATCAGTTTAATCATCTAATATATTTGTATTTTTTATGGTATATTAATGGTTATATCTTTACAATTAAGTTTTTAGTTCCTTTTGTTTGTTTTTTTAATCAGTTATTAAGTTTAAAAAAGAATATTTATTCTATTTTTAATTTACATAAACGTGAATCACATTTTTGTGTTTACATAAATGATTAAGTTTTTGTTTTCTTTATCTATTATACCAACATTTTTTCAAGTACTTTGAAGACTGACTGGTTTTATTTCAAATGGAGTTGGAGATTTATGTTTGTTTTTTATAACATCACTCCTCCCAGCACTATGAACTTTGTAAAAACAAAGATTTGTGATATTTTTTTTTACAATAAGCTTTCCTCAATCTTAGAAAATAAGTACTGCATCAACAAATAAAACAAGAGCATCTTTGATAATTATCATCTATTTTAGGCTCATTTTACACTGTTAATTGCTCTCCCATGTAAATGATACTAATGTAGTTAAATTCGGTCTATTGAATTCTAATTAAACTGATTGTCATGTATACTTTTTAAATCCAGATGAATTGGAATCAGCAACTGATATGAGAGAATGAAATAAAGACATATTTGCAGTTAAAAGAAGATGAATCATAAAATTTTGGTTTAAATAAAATTATTTAAATTCCATGAAAAGCTGTTTATACCCTGCAAAGAAAAATTATTCGTATGTCAATAATTAAATGCGAATTTCAGTATTTTTAGTTGAATAATTATCCCTTTTCACATGATTTATATTCAAGAAATAAAGACATATCCTGTAGATTAAAACATTTTTTGTATTAAATTTACTATTTATTTAAATCTAAATTATGAATTTTAGTATGGCTAATAGGATGGGCACAATAGATAATCATGAATACTCAGCCACTTCAGTTAACGAAAATACTACTTATCAAAATAACCGGGAGCCGCAAGTAAATGAAAGAGGTGAATCTTAATTTTATTTAAAAAAATTTGCTAGCATTATTAGTTATAGTGACTATACTAATTGTTACAAATTGATTTTCTAGTAGAAGATGAAGGTGAAGATGGACGAGAAGAAATTCGAGCTAACAGAGATTGGTTAGAATGGTTTTACATCCTAAGTAGGCTCTTCATACTTTTTACTGTAGTTTATTTTTACTCCTCTCCTGAAAGATTCATTATGGTCATAGCCATGGCATTAATTTTGTAAGTACTTGTTCTAGTTATTTTATTCAAGAAAAATAGTTTAAGCAAATATCATGTTATGACTGGACTTATGGAATAAAAAAATATGCTTTTTATAAAATAAACTTTATCTTACATGGAACATGTGGATCTGATACAAAAAATTGGTTCTCTCTATTTTTCCGTGATCATTTAAAGTTTGACAATTTTTACTATTAATGTTTGTATCTATCCTAATTGTTTGAAAGTTTGAAGGTATTTTATTTGTTTGGCAGATTTTTTTATTTTGAGATGTACCAACAATAGGCAGTTAACAAAACCAAAATGATATGATTTTAAATAATTTATATCCTTTTTAGAGCCCCACAGTGCAATTATCATATGATTTGTAAGTGAATTGTAGTGGTATTAAATCAGTATGAATGGGATTTTAATTCTGCAGATTTTCTAAAATGTGAAATGATAAAATATAAAAGTATGCAAATTACAATAAGTATTGTAATTAATTAACTCACTTAGTGTTCAGATATATATAAATAAACTAAATTCTTAAATTAAATAGTTTAGTTCTCTGGAATTTGGTGGGTGTATGGAGATATGTGTACAAAAATTAGATCAGTAATTCCCTTCTTTAACCTCTATATCTTGGTGTAGACGTATGGGAGTGTATTTGTTGAATGTTTATTAGGAATATTAATTATTTGAAAGAAGGGGGGCCACTTTAAAATGCATCGAAGGTTTTTCTAATTTGGGAGATTGAAAAATTATAGAGAACTGGGGTAGTGATTTTCCTTAGAGAATTATAAGCATTAAGTAATGCTCTACAAAGCTGGTTTTGTGGTGTGAAGGTGCCTGACCCCATCGCCTGGTCTTAGTGCCGCAATCGACTTCTGGCCCTCCAGGTTGGGGGAAACTTCCACTATCATACACATAGTACACAAATTCAGCATACTGTACACAAGGTCAAAAAAAGTACACACCCTAGGGTCACCTCTCTTTGGTAGCCGCCCCGGAGGGGGTGTCTGTCTGCCGACACAAAGGTGGCAGCCCCACCAGCAGACAAGGGTTGGTAGTCTGGGATGATAGCCCCACTACCTAAAATTAACTTATCAAGAAACCTAAAACGGAAACTACTCGGTAACTCTAGGATTAACTTCAACTTAGGATATTGCAATGCCCTAACTCTCTACAGACCCGGAGCACTAAAATTGCTCCTAGAAGAAATAGGAAAATATCATTTGAGCATGCATAAAGGCCATCCAGGAAATCCGATTGACCGGGCATGGAATTATGGAGAAGAAGCGCCACACTGTTTACTATAGTTGCAGTGAAAAGGCACATGAACATGGCATAGAGTTTGTTGTAAGTGGAAGATACAGTCAACAAGTAATTGGGTTCAGGGCTGTGAGCTTGAGAATATGTGTAATAAGGATCCAAAGAACTTTTTTTAATTATTCCATTTTAAGCGTGCATGCTCCCACTGAAGTTTCAGAAGATGGACAGAAATAAGCATTTTATGAACTCTTAGAGAGAGCTGTGGATGCCTGCCCACAATATGATATGAAAATTATTGCAGGTGACTTAACTACAAAAGTAGGGAAGGAATCAGCATTTCACCCAACTATTGGTCGGCATATCTTGCATGAGTTAAGCAATGACAACGGGGTGAGAACGATAAATTTTGCTGCCTCCCATGATTTTATTATTGGCAGTACTGTTTTCCCACATAAGAAAATTCATAAAGGGACTTGGAAATATCCTGATGGATCAACATTGAACCAGAGCGATCACATCCTAATCGACCGAAGACACATATCTAACATGAGAGTATTCAGAGGGGCAAATATGGACTATGATCATTACTTAAGCATTGCCCATATCTGAGGACGAATAGTGCTTAGGAAAACTAGTGCACCAGTACAGAAGCCTAAGCAATACGATCTTGATAAGCTCAAGGATCCAGTAGTTCTTGCACAATATGAATCAGAACTGGACAAGTGTATTCAGGAGATTGATGTTTCGAGGGGTGATATTGACTCCACTTGGGCTGCATGCTTGGAAGTTATATCTGATACAGCTACTAAACTGCTTGGACCACGAAAGAGAGACCTAAGATCTCCTGGCTTGACAAGGAGTGTGAGAGGGCAACACTTTTGAAGAACAAAGCTTATAAAACCAAGGTACAGTGAGAGACAAGGAGGAATGTTGCAATATATAGGCAGAAGAGGTGTATGGAAAAACATTTCCACCAGTATAAGAAAAGACAGTGGGAGAAAAACTAACTAGAAAAGGGTGAACTCTTGAAGAGAAATAAGAAATATAGAGAATTCTTCAAAGCGGTTAATTGGAAAAGAAAACCTTATGAAAGCAAAATTTCCTACTGCTTGAATGAAGACGGAAAACTTCTTATGAATAGAACGGATGTTCTTGGAGAATAGACACTTCTCTTGGTTACTTAACAACAATATCCCGGAGGAAATTGAGAGAGTGAAAATCACAAAGATCTTCTTAGTCACCACTCTATGGAACCCCCAGATGAAGAGGAAATCCTGGATTCATTGACAAAACTAAAAATAATAAGGCACCTGGTCCTGACGAATTTCCTGCCAAGTTATTAAAGTATGGAATAAGTATGGAGGAAATGAACTTGTAAAAATCCTTCAGAATATTATTATTTGGAAATGGACTGATGAAGTATTGCCAGAATGATGGAGCCAGTCCATAATCTGTCCAATAGATAAAAAAGGGTAATATACTAGTCCGCAGCAATTATGGAGGCATCTCCCTACTTTCATACGCATATAAACTGTTGTCCATCATTCTCTTCCAACGATTAATCCCATTTACAGAAAATTTCTTGGGTCCCTACCAGTGTGGTTTCCAAAAAGTAAGATCTACTATTGACCAAATATTCAGCTTACACATCATATTTGAAAAAGGACATGAATATAAGCTTAAAATGAATCATCTTTTTGTAGATTTTAAAGAAGTGTATGGTAGTGTTCATAGGGAACAGCAGTACTAGGCAATGACAGAGCTTGAAATCCCTGAAAGGCTTATTAAAATGGTGAGCCTCACCATGAAAGAAGTGAGATGCATGGTGCAGATTGAAGGATCAAGATCTGAAGAATTCACATTTGGAAAAGGACTAAGGCAGGCAGGGGGATGCATTGGCATATCTGCTATTCAATATTGCTGTAGAGAAGGCCATTAGAGAATCAGGTATCTCAAGTTGGTGGAATGGTTTTCAGCCGACCAGCACAACTTCTTGCTTACGCTGATGGCATCGACATTGGTGGACACTCACTCCAGGCTGTCTCCGATGGATTCCTAAATCTAGCAGAAGCAGCAAGAAACAGGACTGAAAGTAAATGTAGCAAAGACCAAGTATATGGTCACAAAGAAAATCCCCGGGCCTGCTGAGGAAATCACAACAGGAGAATACTCTATTGAGAAAGTCTCTGAATTTGTATATCTCGGTTCCCTAGTAACCGAAATAAAAACGAAGAGTCTCAGCTGCCAACCGCTGTTATTATGGCCTCATTTCATACTTAAGGAGCTGTGCTTTGTCTAAGGACACCAAAATTCTTCTTCACAAAACAATTATCCGGCCAGTTCTCCTTTATGGATCAGAAACGTGGACTGTTTTTTTTTTGTTTTTTTGGGGTGGGCTTCAGATTGCACTGCATTTATTGATCTATTGTGTTGAATGCGATTATTATAATCTCAGCTTGGCTGAACCCACAAATTTATGTATGCTTACTGAGATGATTAATTCGCGCTGCCTAGGGTTGGTGACTATCCTGTCCAAAGGTTGTAAAGCTTAGGTCGGCAAACCTATCACATAGGCAGATAACATGATAGGGTGTTTCGTCCGCTCTATGACAAAAGCGACATGTGGGAACATCCACCAGTCCCAGCCTGAACATGTGGGCATTGAGCTTGCACTGCCCCATGAATGCCGCTATGATTGGTTTAAGTGCTTCTCTGTCCAGATCCAGGAGAGCTTTACATGTCTTCTCATTGAAGCTGCCAAGGAATAGTTTAGAGTGTTTTAATCATCTTTGTCTGCACCAGTGTTGGTTCATCCTAAGGTAGATATCCTTTATTCTACGCTTAGTGTAGCTTAGACTAATGCCACATACTGGTTTGGGAGTACAAGGAAGGTTATCCCATCCTAGCTTGGCCAGTCTATCAGCTTCTTCATTGCCAGGGATACCGGAATGTACAGGAACCCATTCAATGCTAACCCTGTTGTTCTCTGCCAATTTTTTAAGAGCTGCGTAGCAGTCCCAGACAATCCGTGAGTTAGTGCTATGCCCACTTAGTGCACCTATGGTAGCTTAACTGTCTGTGAAGAAAGTAATCTTTCTTGGAATCATCCGCTCTTCCAGCAGTGAATGTGCATAGTAGTTTATGGCAAGTACTTCGGATTGAAATACTGAGGAATACCTGCCCAGGGAGATCCATGTTCCTTTCCTAGGTTTGTCTTTGTTCCAGAGCCCCGCCAGTGGCTGTGAAAGATCCGTTTGTAACAGTTGATGCCGTTGCAGGGTCTGTGCCATTTTGATGTGTCAATTTTGACCATGTAATTGGGTGACATTGATTCACCGATCTGAAAATCAAATCGCATAACTAAGATGCAATGTGCCTCTATTTTTCTGAATAATACCCATGAGCTGCAGAGAACCGAGACTGCTGGGATTATGTTCTGTTTAAGCAGCCTGTACATGGAGACCATGGCTCGATACTCAAGCTCCAATATTAAGGGCCCGAGGCTGAGCACCAAATCCATTGTAGCAGTTCGAGTCGTCATCATTAGACAGGCCAATCTCTGTAGCTTCTCCAGCTTAAGTCTGGGTCCACTTTAGCCTGGGCCTAGCCACCAAACCAGGGCTGCGTAAGTTACAATGGGTCTAATGGCATTGATATACAGCCAGTAGGTCATTCTTTGCTTCAAGCCCCAAGAATTCTCCACTGCCCTTTTGCAGGCCTAAAGACATTTGATGGCTTTATTAGTCGTGTTAACCACGTGTTGTTTCCGACTCAGTTTGTTGTCCAGCATCACACCTAGGTATTTCACTGTGCTGTTCCAACATAACTGGACCTTGGACTGTTTCTAAAGTTGGTGAGCAGAATTTGAAAATGTTCAAGAAGAAGATTCTGCGTAAAATCTTTGGAGCAGTGAAGGTGGATCAGGTATGGAGACGCCGAACAAGCAAGGAGCTCAAAGATTTATTTAAAGACTCAGATGTGGTCCAGTTTATGAAACCCGATAGGCTGAGATGGGCCGGGCATGTTGCTCGGATGGCCGAGAATGACAAGCCAAAGAAAATAATGAAAGAATATGGAACAAGACGCAGAGGAAGACCTCGGCTTCGATGGAGTGATGGTGTGACTGGTCATGCTAGGTCCATGTAGGGTGTGAGGAATTGGATGGCAGCAGCACAGGATCGAGACAATTGGTGGAAGCTGGTACAGGAGGCCAAGAATCGAAATCAAGTTATAGCACTGAATGAATGAATGAGCTGAGTCAATTTTATTATTTAAAACCTAAGGTTAAAGATGCAGCTGTATTAGTTACATCTATCCTGATCTATAACTCTGAACAAGATTTCAAGATTTTAGGATGATCGTGATTTTATGGTTTTTATCCTTCTTCTTTTCCTTTCTCCTTTTGTGCCTCTCAGTGTGGAAGTGTTTTGTCCGAGCCCAGCAAAATAGGCCCCATAACCTCGGGACAACTCGCCTCCAGAGTATGGTGTCATGATGTGCATAAATGATTGAGATTAAATGGTTGTAGTTTATTAAAGCAAGCAGATTCTGAAGAAGTATTATTGATAAGTCACATCTCAGGGTACTTTCTTGAACGATAATAGTTGACCTTGATATTATATGTGAAAGAAAATGGTCCGGGTACAGGTCAATAAATTTCTCTGAGATATGGTGAAATGTTTTTTAAGAAGCCAGCGTTTCGACCTACTTTGCAGGTCTTCTTCAGGACTAAATATGCAAAATACAGACAATTGAAAATTAAAAAATTACTAAGCATGGTAAATACAGACAATTGAAAATTAAAAAATTGTTAAGCATGGTAAATATAAAGATTAAAATGTATGTGTGTTTAGTATTAATAATCAAGTGACAGGAAGGTAGTAAAATACATAATAAAGAATAAAACAGAAGGTGTTAAAAATTAAAGAATAAGGTAATAAAGATAAAAATTAAATATTAAAATGGGTAAATATTAATGTTAAAATACACAAGTATCAGGTATCTATATATTTTTATGAAATTAAACCATCACAGACCATAAGAAGGAAAACCAAAGGAATCCTGATTGAAATGCTGAATTGAGAAAGTGAAAGGAGGACAAGGAGCAGTGTCCCAGTTTGGATAAAGCTTTTTTTACCTGACAAATGTCTAGTCATGTTCACTTTATTTATTCTAGGTTTATTATTTTCCACTGAATTAAATTAGCTAAAAAATGTGAAATTCAAAGTAATACTGTTAAATCAGATAGCCAGTGCTTCCTTATTTTTTATAGTTGTATTTTCACTAATTAAAAAAAAATCCTTTTCTGGTGGCCCAACATCATCCCATATTGAAAAAAACAATAAAAATAAAATCATGGGGCAAAAAGTGTAAAAATGTTTGTTTTTTGTTATGTTTTAAAGTTATTGGTTCCATATTAATATGAAGTTATTATTGTTGCTCATCTGCCCCAAAATAAGCCTAATAAATAAATTCAAGGTTTTGTGATGAAATAAAGTCTGAAAATGTGTTTTTGACTCGGGAATAATTTTCAAAAATTTTACCATTAAGAAGTTGTCAAAATTTCTGAACAGATAGAAATCTGTCCCTTCCAATTAACAAGTACAGGTTGTTTTTTTTATAAGAGTTTGTTGCGTTATGTCAATATCCCTGCTGTACGATGTGGATGTGATGTTTCACATCTGGGTAGAAAGGAGAAATGAATTATTCCTGCCACTGACCACCACTCAGAAACTAACTATTTTTTGGATGCATATTTGGTTTTGGAATGGATCTTGGTCTCAAATTGAACAACTCCCTTCCCCAAACGAGGTGGTAATGTTTCTTGCAGCTTGGGCTGCCGAGTGTCCTAGTTTAAAATCGTAAACAAAATAACACAAAAATTACTTGTTTCCATGGTTATATTTGATGGCATACTAAACAACGTTTTTCCAATTTTAGTGATAGTAAATACAAAAAAAGAGAGGATTATAATATTTCATTCCAATCTGTAAACATAAACACAGTAAACAACAGAAGTCCAATAATTTTATTTAAAAAAATAATAATAACAGACATTTCATAAGAAATGACCCAATATATTGGATATCAGTGATTTATTGTTTATTGATTATTTAATGATTTTTAGAATTAATATTGATGTTTTCCGCTGGAGAAGAGGGCACAATCTTGTTGAGAATCAACCTAGAGAAAATGAAATGGACAATGTAAGTCTGAATGAAAATGCTGAGCAACGTAATTGGATTACTATTACTTGGACATTTATGAAAACCTTTTTTTTGTCATTAGTTCCAGATAATCGTGATATTTAGCCTTTATTTTTGTAATTTTAATCCAAATGTAATATAAGAAAGTGTGTGTGTTCTACTGAGTGAGTGTATGACTGAGTAAGTGAATATGTCTTTGTGAATGAGTGTGTATGTATAGAAATATGTAATCATTTATTTATTAAGTACTTTGATAAATATGTAGATATGCGATGCTCAAATAAGGTCGGGGGAAACTTCTGTAATCTTAATATGCTCTATTTAATTTTACACATAATCTATAAATATAAATTAATTACTCTGTTTTTTTATTATGACTTGATTCTTCCTTATAATACACAATGTAAATGCTAATAGCTATAAGAATTTTTTATCCTGAAGAACTCTGAGTTAAACTGTAATAAAAATGAATTGTAAATATACTGCATATATTGCTTTCCACAGTATGTAATGAAATGTCACATTAATTTGTACAGAAAAATCTAGTGTCAATTAGTTTTCCTTAGAATTTAGTAATTTTTTAAATACCTTACTATTTCTCTGCTTTTCCATTGGCTTATTTCTTATTTCTAACAAAAAGTAATATATCTTTGGCAAAAGTATGAAACCAGGTATGTCCTAAACAGTTTCATTTGTTTGAATTAGTCCTAAAGAGTTTGAAGAGTTATTTTATTTTTTTATGTGTTGTGCTGTGCCTAATAATAAAAAAACTTGCTAATGCTTATTTGAAAAAAATAAAATATAAAATAATGAGAATAATTATATCTGCTGCAATATGAGAATAATTTAACTTTTTCATTGTTTTAAGTGTATCTTTGAAAAATTTGAATTAGAAAGTTATAGGGTTTCATACTTTTACCAGTTACATCTTTCTTTTTGGTTCCTCACTATTTAATACTTGTTAGAGTATCAGCTCCACAGGTTGCTGCTTCGGGTTAATTCACAAGTTTTAACTTTTCATTTGTTTCCTTTTTAATATTCTCAAAAATAAAACTGATTGTGTTTCAGTATGGAGAAAAGAATTTTTATATTTTGGCAAGAAACATACTATCATCTAAACTTTGAAATGTTAGTTGAAACATTTATTTCTTGATGAAGTGATTTACTAAAATATGCACATTTCCCATGATTACACTCTTTTTTCCAAACTAAAACTCACTATTATTTTTATTTTCGAGAATATTTAAAAGGAAACAATTGAAAAGTAAAAAGAGACCTTACATAAATGTTAAGACCATGGAAACATTCCAACGAAAAGCCCTTAAGTCTCCAAACTAAAACAGAAATTGAAATTATCTGTCGAATATATTGGACAGATAATTTAAATTTCTCAACTTTTCCACGGTCTTGAAAAGTTTAAACTTCATTGTGACAACCTGTGAAACTGATACCATTTTTTCTTTAAATTTATTTTCTAAAGCTTGTTTCTTCATGATTCTATTTGATCTTACTTTTATTCATAGGTCAACAAATTTTCTGTTACATATATATGATTGAGACTACCCATCCATTTTAAATAGGACTAAAAGAGCTCCATTTATAATTCTATTTAGTTTTCATTTATTAGGTTTTTATTAATTCACATAGACAACAGAATCCTATTGATCTGTTGAGTATGCAGTTATGTCAGATGTGAAAATTCCCCTTAAAAAAACTTATTTTACAAAGGTCAGAATGGAGGCTCTGCCAGAAAATAGCAAACAGAGAATCGCCCAAAACAATTACAACAATAATGGACTAAGGCAGGGAGACATCCTGACCCCATACTATTCAAATTAGTTTTGGAAAAGTTATGAATAGTGCAAATTTAGCCAGTAGCAGTGTTATCATAAATAAATCCAAACAAATAATAACATATAACGTAATGATTGTAGGAATTGAGCAATTTATTGAGACAGAAAATAAAGCTTTGAGAGGGAAAGCAAGAAGGAACGGTCCCCAGTTAACATCATGAAGACCAAACTAATGATAGGTATATTAAGTTGTGTCTGCTTCCTGTATCTTGGATTTGTAATGACCTGGAAGCAGAAATAAAAAGAAGGATTTCAGGAGGTAACAGAACATACTATGAACTAAGAAACATGGTAAAAAGTAATCTGATACCTAGCACCACTTAGGCCCAGTTGTATAAAACTCTGATTAGACAAGTAGTAACATATGGAAGTGAAACCTTGATTCTAAAAGAAACTATAGCTGAGAGACTAGATAGATTTTAAAAGAAAGTGTTGCAAAGAATGTATGTATGGTGGTGATTGTAAAAGAGATGAGATATGACACATCAGGAAAAATAAAAATATGTAATTTATACAAAGATTTGCCTATATCTGGCATAACAATAAATAGTTTTTAAGATGATATTAACCGGATGATTGAAGACATGCGTTAATTAGATTTACCTAGGAATTATCTTAGCCTCAAGAAAAGGATTGGAAGAACAAAGTATTAAAGGATATCCAGAAGTCAAGCATCTGTATGGTGGGAGGACCCGGGGCTACTTCTGTTTGTAAGACCAGAAGAAGACATATTTTTCTATGCTGGAGAAAAAATAATAATTGTTCTACACTTTAGAAAGTATTACTACAGCAAGTGCCGAACAAAAAATGGTTATTCTGAGCTGGGGATTTTCAAGTCTCTTTGGCCTTAAGGAAGGGGACTAAATATTGAAGCTTGTAATATTTACCATGGCTACAAGTAAACAAATGAATAATTTAATTTTAAAATATCCAGTGAATTAATTGTAAAGTATCCAGTTAATGCACAAAATTAAAGTTAACCTTTTCACCACCATTCAAAGAAAATATTAATTAATACTGATTAGGCCACATAAGCACCTATCCTAATTAGTTGGTGAGTTTTGCTATTTGTTTTGTTATAGTTGATGTAAGCATTGTAAAGAATATAAAAAATAAATAAAATCCCCAAATGAAAATTTTAAATTTCTTTTCCTTTTTATCTTGCATAAGGTTCTACCCATCTCAATCAAATATGGTGATATTGCATTCATGGATTCTTTCATGTGAATTCTTTAAAGAAAAAATTTAGTCGATGGTTGATCAATCTCTTTCTCATAAAAACCTTAGTAGACTCCAATTTATCCTTCTCCATATGAAACTAGCCTCTGATAGATGCTATTGGAAAATAGGACATTTTATGTGCAGTTAAAGAGTGTTATGCCAATAATATTTTTTTACAATTCTAACCATCTATGTTGTCTGCTCCTGTGGCTCTATTGTTTTTAAGTGTTTGGATTGCTTCATTGATTTCCCCTTTGTCTGGTATTTCAACCCAAAGCCAATTAATAAAATAGAAAATTCCTCAAACTCTTTGAAAGTGGTAATCCTTTTTAATTAGTATGATTTTTTTTATAAATAATTTATGTCCCATCCCCTTCCCTTCCTCCGCAAGCACTGGTTCTTGGATTAAATTCCTTGATCCTAGTTTTTACACTTCTGTAAGCGTCCAGAACTGACTTCTAATACTTAATTTCTTTTATTTCTTCTAATTCTTTTATTCTCTTTTTATTATTGGATTTGGGTGGTGCTCCATGGACAGAGGTTTGTATCGGCATTGAGCTTTCGGGTTCGCTAAGCCTTTTTATTTATTTATATACATATGTATTATTTTTATTTATTTGTTCATTAGTTTTAAGAGGAACACTTATTATAGCTTATATATTAATTACAATTCAACTATCAAATTTTAGTTGATAAAATCAAATATTAAATTAAAACATAACAGACAATTCTATTTTATTTATTGTTTAGAATAATGAAAAATAGGACTAAATAAATAAAAGATAGAATAAATAAATAAAATATATTTATTCTTTATTCATTTAGTAAAAAAAAAATAACTAATTCATACATTTATCATTTGTTATTTGAAATAGATTTTGTCCTATATTGTGTAAATAAACAAACTATGTCGCAATTATTTTTAGTTATCAATTTTAGCTAAATCATTGGATTTTTACTATAATTTATATAAATAATTGAAATATGTTGAACTTAACGAAACAACACTAATTATGTTAAAATTTGAGCATAAAATTAAAATAATTGTTACAGAAAAAGTATATATTTAAGAGTATGTTATTTCCTATTGTGCTAGGAAAAAAATATTTTTTTTTTTACAAATCACATAATTATTTGAACAAATAAAGTTCATTATTATTGGTTATAGTGAAAATAAGATATGATAAAATATAATGATTTTGATACTCCTCGACATTTTTTTAATTGATGCAATGATAAGGGTTGTGTATGGGTGAATGTGCCAATGTGGAAGATCTCTTATAAGCATGGATGCTTTTAAGTAGCTATGAAGCAAAAAGATTTTTATTGTTAGATCAATAAAGTGAAGATAAAGATCAAGGGAAACATTTATTTAGAATAGAATTCTATTATAGCAATATGTTTCTTTAATTTGCTGTAATTTCTTATTTAAAAAAAATTATAATCATTTATAGTTTTAACTATACCAAATAACAATAACCATAGAATGCAAATTTCCTTAATAAAATCCATAATATCTTTAATTTATTTTTTGTACTTTCCTCTTTTATGGGTGCCATCACTGATAAGAGGAGAAGATATAACAATTTTATAACCTTTTGATGTGTATGCTTTCTGTTTGGCTTTTTTTTTTTTTCATTTATAAAATATGATGCAAATCTGAGATCTTCCAAAAACAGTGATTGAAACTGCATCATTCTTCCAAAACAAAAAAAGGATATTTGAAAGATGTGCTATAAAGAAGGTCATAACATGAAATTATGTTTTAACACAAAACAATTACTTAGAGGAGTCATTTGAGAAGTTGCAGTTTAAGGGTTGAAACCTAGCTTGATTCGACAAGTTAATCAGTTGTTAATGCCTTAAGATTCATTTATTTCTGGTGTAAGGAGTGAAATCCATTCAATTTTGTTCAGAAGAACTAAAATGTCAAAAAAGGTAATCACAAAGTAGATGGTAAATGAGTTTGAGGGAGTTGTGTGCGATAGGATTGAAACAAAATCGAGAAGGTAGAAATATAGTAGAAGAAAATATGATGATCGAATTTATGTTTCAAGAAAATGACCTATTTAAGAAAACATTAGATATTATAGTCATAGATTGGCCTGTAAATAATATATAAATATCATATATTTATATTATAATGTGAAGGGTGGCCTGAAGACAGTAAGGAATTAAAATCCGCAATGATTTGACGATGCACATTTAATTGATGCAATGATAAATGTACATTGTCAAAACATTGGGGGTTTTAATTCCTTCCTTAATAAGGAGATCAAGTGATGATGTTACTTTAATAAGTTTTAAAAAGGCTATACTCATATTGACCATGCATTATGAAAGATACCTCTTGGGTTGGCACAAGACTGACTAAATAGGCTAAAAAATAAAATGTATCATCAAAATCACTCTTTATAAAAAAGAGAAGGATGGACAATGATGAATGATAGGCTAAATGTAGAAATTAAAAATTATAATTTAACAAAAATGCGCTTAATTTCAACACTTAGACTAAAGAATATAATATATATTTGGAATATACTAAGTTATAGGAAGCTTAAAAGTTATACTGTGAAAACATAAGGGAAAAATAAATAAAATTCAATGTCAGATTTATTTCAATGGTTTCTTGATGGTAATAACAATCATTTGATCAGAACATTTCCCGTCACAAAATTTTAACATCTTAAAAAAGTAAATAAATAAAAACAATGAGAAAAAATAAAACGGTTCATAAGATACATGTAATATATAAACAAATGACAAAAATTAAATAAAATTCAATACCAGATTTATTTCAATTATTTCAAGAAGATAACTAAAATAATATGAGGGCATTTATGATGGTGGTTAATAGTCACAAAATTTTAACATCTAAAAAAAAATTAAACCCAATCAAAAGATATATGTAACATACAAAGGAAAAAATAAATAAAAATTCATTGCCAGATTTATTTCAAGAAGATAACAAAAAATAATTTCATAAGAACATTTAAGACGGTAAACCGTCAATTTTTTTGACTTAAATTTTAACATCTTAAAAAAGTAAATAAGCAAAAACAATGAAGAAAAAAATTAAAACCAATCAAAAAATGCATGTAGTATACAAAAGAAAAACTAAATACAATTCAATACCAGAATTATTTCAAGATAATAATAAAAATAATTTGATGAGAAATGATATACTGTCACTAAGTAGTAACAGCCTAAAAAGTAAATAAATAAAAACAATGAGAAAAAAAATTAAAACCGATCAAAAGCTACATGTAATATATGAACAAATGGCAAAGAATAAATAAAGCCTAATGCCAGATTTATTTCAAGAAGATAACAAAAATAATATCATGAGGGCATTTATGACGGTTAACAGTCAAAATTTTAACATCTTAAAAAAGTAAATAAATAAAAACTATGAGAAAAAATAATTCAAAAGATACATGTAATATACAAAGGAAAAAATAAATACAATTCAATGCCAGATTTATTTCAAGACGATAACAACAATAATAGTAATAGTTATTCATAACAGATAAAACTGTTCACCGTCACAAAGGTTTACTTCTTAAAAAAGTAAATAAATAAAACAAATTAAAACCGATCATAAGATACATGTAATATCCAAAGAAAAGACAAAGAACAGAATAACACCTTAAGTATAAAAAAAGTGCAGGTGAATATGATTCTAAAGGTTTATACATTATTATTATTATTATTTCTAATAGGTATAAGTATGTGTATGTGTGTGTGTATGTATGTATGTATGTATATATATATATATATATATATATATATATATATATATATATATATACACACACACACATATAAACTGACAATAGATGGTTTAAATTATTTTTCCAATACATACATATGATATTTCAATATTAATGCTAACCTGTATCATCTCATTATATTATATTATGATGCATTAATGCTGATATTTCTGATCTGAGCATGTTTTAGTGTATGAACACAAATCAACTACATACACTAACACAAACACTTTCTCTCCAATATTGAACACTATTTCTAATTAGAAGAAAATACTGGTTTAAATATAGTGTACACAACTTTTTTTCTAAATAAAAACATGAGAACAGAAAAAACAGCCATAAATCTTAACATATCGTCTTGCAATAAAAAAAAATTATATAAAATAAACCTAATAAAGTAGATAATAAATATTAATTTGGACTCTCTAAGAGTAATTAATTTGTTGATAACCCTCATAAACGTATTACTTTAAAACATTCATAAATTCATTACTTTCAACTAAACTATTTCTATCCCGTAAATAAATAGATAAAACGATCACTGCGAATAATTAGGTACGATTTTATAAGTATTAAGGGAATAGCACATTAGCAGCCATAATTGTAACTGACTTAGTTGCAATTACATCTTTACGTTATAATCTGAATAATAAAATTATGAGAATGAAAAATGACAATGAGCTGTTTATTACTTCTTTTTATTCTTACTGGTTACACCCCGAGGAGGAGTAACAGGACGTCCAGTGTTAAGACCACCATATGTGAACTTTCTCTTATCAGCAGGCTATAATATAAATAAAAAAGATAATGTTAATGTATAGTATATATCAACAACAAAAAAAGAAAAGAAGATCTAATACTAATAATATATACATAATACTATCAAATGACTAAATATAAAAAAGAAAACTAGTCACACCCATTACTAATGACAATAGTTAAAAACCTTTTAGCTTTTTTTATCAAAGTATATGTAAAATGTTTTAATATAAATAATAGCAGCATTGAAGATACTGAGTCATATTTAATCCTTGATGTAATAATCGTAAATTCAATAATAGTTTTCTTGCAATAATGCAAGGAATTAACAATGATTTCATGAAATTTAAGCTTAGTGAAATTAATTTATTAAAAATCAATTTACTTAGTTCCTTTATCTAAATATAACAACATTGAACAAAATATTTATTTTATTTTTCAAACTCTTATAAGTAATATACCTTCAAAATCTGAAAAGAACACATTAATGTTTCATCCACTGACATCATAGCACCAGCATTATCAAATTCACCACAGTAGTTTGGGGCAGAGAATAACGTCACAAGTTGTCTCTTAGCGAAGAATTCATAACCGTCTTCAACAACCTTGAAAATGTATAATTATTGTTAAAAAATTGTAATTACAAGGATTACAGGGTGTGTTATAGGGGATCACCCAGCCTCTATAAAGTGGGTACCCAAAATAAGGGGGGGGGGGGGAATCTGGAGTTTGAGTGATCAAGGACAAATCACCTCCCTGCATAACCGTTGTTCACGAAACAGTACAGTCTCTACCATGTACTGAACCCCAGGTCCGTTCACGGGTAGTAGTGGTACAGGTTTTTTTTAAGGTTATGAACAATAATAAAATTATCCCAATTGCCAGCACATTTTTTTTGCAATAATTAAAATAACAAATACCTTCCCTACCATGGCTAAAAAAAAAATAATGGTGGGGTAATACGACATAAACAAGAGAAATAATGAATTTGTGCACTTTATTGAACACTCTTAAAGATCAATCACATATGTGAAATAATAAATACAAAAAGTAATTTTAGACCAGGTTATCTCTACTGCTACCAGATCTAAGGTTTGTTTTACCGTCATTTAGACGCTTACTCTGCAGGTCGACGATTAAATTGTGATGTTTAAAGAAGTCTGCCCCTTTAATATGATGTGTCACTGATGTCAAAATAGATAAATAAATAATTGAAAATTTCTACATAGACCCTATGAAAATGAGATCAACTTTTCATCATAGGTAAATTTAAGTGTCCCAACAGCAGAAAAAGATTTTATTTCAAGGGATCCATCTTTTTGTCAATCAGTTTAGCCTGTAAGACAGACACATCAGCACTAGGGTCAATAAGAAAAGTTATTTTGGATGTTGGATCAACAATAGATACGCGGGGAGTTGAGGTTTGGAATTAGAAGAGAGAAGACGTGTCCCTAGCTCTGCTAGCTTCTAACCAGCTAAGACAAACATTCAATTATATATATTCATTTATTATTATTTTTTTATTTTAGTTTTTAATTCTCCCTTACTAATAGTGCAATTTTAATTTATATTTCTATATATCTATGGGAGACCCCATAGACCTTAGTAGTCCCAAGGCAAAAAGAAAACGGCCTGGGGTTCGTATGAAATAGTTGCTAGATACCGTGAAAACACAACCTGTGAGCCCAACATTTCTAGTAATAGAGCGAACTGATGAAAAAGATTTCGCTAAAGTGTCACCTTTTTTAATAAGTAAATTCCTTAATGGTTATGCGAGTGAACACTGTTAATTGAAACTAATGGCGGAAAACAATCAGAAAAATTATTGAAATGCGAAAATTTTGCCGGCCAGTTTCCCATTAAAGTTACTTTCCATAGTAGTCTGAACTATAGTAAGGGGGTTATCCGATGCTACGATCTTCAATTTTTGGAGATTGAAGAAATTAAAAAAGAATTATCACATGTGATAAAAGATATCATTCATATTAAAATCAGCAGGAATAACAGTGAAATTCTTACGAACACTTACATTATAACGTTCCCAACTCCGAAAATCCCGTAATCAATAAAAATAGGTTACTATACGGTCAAAGTCCAACAATACATACCAAATCCCACGCATTGCTTCAACTGTCTAGGATTTGCCCATCCAACCCATCTTTGTAAACAGCAAGCCAAATGTATACAATGCGGTAAGGCTAAACATGAAAACAGTAGATGCAATCTAACAGCGAATTGTGGGGGCCCTAACAATGCTCTTGATCGTTCGTGCCTAATTTTTAAAATCAATAAAGAAATTAAAACCATTAAGGTTACTACTAAATTCCCCCTTAATGAGGCTAAGAAAATATATAAGAAGCAAAATCCAACACTATTCAATAAATCATTTGCTGAAATAATTAAACAAAATTCAAAAAATACAGAAAAAAAAAGATATTAGTACCCAGACAAACACAGTGTTCAACTTTGGAGAAAACTTAAATAATAAACAAAAAAATTCTAACGAAAACCAATCAAATTCTATCCCCCTAAGTCCTACAACCCCACCTCCTCCCCCCACTCTTCCCCTTCTCCCGCCCCCTACCATTCCCCTCCTCCCACCCCCCACCCTTTCCCTAACTGTCCCCCCTCTCCCAAACCAGCGAGAGGTGGTTGAGAGCACGTGCGCGCTCCGTGCAGATAGCCGACCCTATAACTCCATTCATCTCCTCTGATAACGCGGGGCCCTCTAATGCCACTCCAGCGTTGTTAGGTTCTGACCACAGCTCAGAAACCGACCCGGAAGGAGAGTTTACTATACTATCTAGTAAACAATAAAAAACAGGGCAATCGGAAATCTAAAAAAATATGATCTTTACGATAATCCTCAAATACGTATACAATAATTTTTATATAAAGTTTAAATACAAATTTATCTTTAAATTTATCTACAATCAGTGCCCTAGCTCACATCTAATTCTCATTAACCCTTTAGCGACCGTGAACTACTATAATAGTCCGAGCGCGCCGTGCCGTGGGGACCGTGGACTATTATAATAGTCCGGTGTCAGGTGGGCTCCACGGACCATGGACTATTATAATAGTTTTGCTTGTCCGGCGTTTCTAGACCGTGAGCTACAATAGTAGTTCAGTTCCTAGAGCCATCTAGGTGTCCGCATGACAAGCTGAAATACTTTTTCTTGACAACAGATGTCGTACAAATTCACTTTTGGCTATATTATTTTTCGTAAAGTGTGTCTGTCGTGTTTCGGCATTTATCACACTCAAAAGAATTTTTAATTGTATAAATTTGTATATAGACATTTCAAAAAAATAAAGTATATATATAAATTTGTATATAGACATTTCGAAAAAATAAAGTATATAATAGTATAATTTTTTAAATAATTAAAATTAATTTACAGTAATTAAATTTTTTTTTTAATATGTTTTTAAATTCACCATCAAAAAGGATGATGGGAAACTATAAGGAATTAAATAAAAAAACATGATTTCAGAGTCAAAAAGTAATCGGTTCAGCGGGCACGGTTGACTTTTCTACCACTCAGTCCAGCCAGCCCGCTCTGACCCAGCCGTATTCGGTCGCTAAAGGGTTAAAATAACAAACTTTCTCGCAGTTAAAAACAGATATCACATCACTGAAGTCAATAACAACAACAAGATCTCTGCTTGCGGATATCTTAATATCTTTTTTCCATTGCCTTCACTTATCAATATAAATATTTATAAATCCTTAGCGCCAGTCCTTTTAAACGGTATTATTCACTTAACACTACATTCGTCCTATGAATATTTCCTCTACCACATAATATATACTCTACACACTAATAAATATTTGTCGTACGTACATACCATGAGTGACTTTTCCTTCATCCACATTAAATATATTCTATATATTTACAATATACCATTGCCTCCGTATTACGAACATATTCTTATCATAAATATTTTATGCATATACAAACCCCTGTTTTTTGTACACAATATGTATAACTCTTCTTTCATTCTTATTGAATATATTTCACATATTCATAAAATACCGCTACTCCCGTATTACGAACATATTATCATACTATATATTTTATGTAAAGGAGATAGTTGGGGGGTGCAGTCAATAAGTACACAGAATAAGTGATGAACTTATATTATGTGCCTACACTGTAGGTCGAAACGTCGGCACATAATATAAGTTCATCACTTATTCTGTGTACTTATTGACTGCACCCCCCAACTATCTCCTTTACATTAGATCATCCAGTCAACTATTTTCATCTCATATATATATATATATATATATATATATATATATATTTTATGCATTTATAAATCTCTGTTTTATGTACATACTATGCGTGGTCTTCTCACAAGATATAATTTATTTAGATAAAGAAGACTAACGAGTAAGTCTCAATACAAATCCCCCATAAGAAATAAGAGCAGAGAAAAATGGAAACAAACTAGAATAAAACCAATATTGATTAATAAGTTTAATTTATAATTTACTCATCATAACATGACCTCTTCAAATAATATCATACAATGGAATTGTAATGGTTTATTAGAAAACAAGAGGAACTAAAACTAATAATCGATAAATATCAACCAATAGCCATTTGTATTCAAGAAACTAAGCTGCTTCCAAGTAAAAAATTTAATATAAAGGATTATAATATTTACAGAAACGATTTTGAAAATAATAATAGGGCTTGTGGGGGTGTTCTAATCGCTGTTCATAAAAAACTAGTTACGGAGTTAGTGATGGTAAATTCTTCTTTGCAAGTTGTAAAAGTTTTTATCAAATTTCCTATTTTTCTCGGCAATATTTACATCCCACCTGGAAACTTAAATGATAGAGATTTTTTTAACGTTCTCCCCTCTCCCTATTTATGTATGAGTGACGTCAACGGTCACCACACCTCCTGGGGATCCTCATACTGCTCTTCATGGGGAAATATTATTAGACGAATCATTGATTCAACTGACTCCATTATTTTAAATACAGGACAGCCCACATACTTAAGCCCAGCGTACAATACCTTCTCTACCATCGACCTAACCTGGTGTTCGTCCAGCATATTCACCCATCTAAGTTGCAAGGTCTGCCAAGACCAATACTCTAGCGATCATTTTGCTAGAGTAATCAGTTTCCCTTATGGCAATACTCAAACAACAAAACACCTAAGGTGGATCACAGAGAAAACTGACTGGACAAGATTTCAAAATAATATAAACATAAATGTTTCCGATATATCATCAGCAAATAGTAGTACAGAAATGAACCATCATATTACATCAGCAAATGTTTCTATTCCGAAGAGCTCAATTAACATTAATTCCAAAAATAAAAATATCCCTTGGTACGACAGTGACTGCAAAAAACCTAGTAAACTCTGAAACCCTAAAACAAATAGAAACAATGAGTTATCTGGGCTTAATGTTCGACAAGCGGTTGAATTGGAATAAACACATAGAATTAATCGAAAACAGATCAATAAAGACTATAAATATCATTACTATTGCAGCAAAGCTCACTTGGGAACTAAGAACTGAGGATATTCAAAATTATCTACTAAGGTGTTATAATCCCAAGATTACTTAATGCAATACTTGTTAAGGAATCTGGAGCTTAGGAACAGGTTAACCTTAACAAACTACAATGGTTCAGAAACTAATTGTGAAGAAAATAAGAAAGCTTTTAAAACTGTTTCTAATAACACTGCTTGTGTTCTTTCTGGCAGGCATATTGCCAATAGATTACAAAATAACAGAACTAATAATATATAATAGCACCAATACAAATACAAAATAACACCAATACAAAAACAACTTACAATATTTATAAAGAAAATCAATAGTCATGTATTTAATAAAACATTAAAATACAAAAACCCCACTTACTGTAAAAAATTAGAATAATTTCATTGAATTTATGACACTAGGCATAAAAACCCATTTAATTTGGGCCTAGTGGTGTAAAAGGAAATAAAAAATCAGACACTCAGGCAAAGATAGCCGCTAGTGGAAATCAATCGCCTCACGAATATAATTTAGTCCCTTTTACCTATGTTAGAAAATATGTAATAACATTAATTTTGATAATTACTCCACAGATAGACACTTCCAGTTGAGTCACAAGTTCTAACTTTTCATTTGTTTTTTTTTATTATTATCTTCCAAAAATACAAGTTATCATGAGCTTTAGTTTGGAAAACAGAATGTAATTATGGAAAATGTGTATACTTTACTAATCATTTCATCTATAACTGATTACCGAAATCTACTAATTACCCTTAATTACATTCTCATTTCCTTACTGAAGCTCACGATAGCTTGTGTTTTTGGAAAATATTAAAATTGAAACGAATTAACAGTTAAAACTCAACTCGAAGTAACAACCTGCGGAACAGATACCTTAATTTTTATTATCTTAATATTACCAATTAGTATTCTGCATCATTAAAAATCTCTGTTATTTTATTTTATTAAATAAAATAATTACTTTACTCTTTATCCTAATTTATCTATATTTTAATTATTTATCAACTGAATTATTTATTTGAATTTAACTTTTCTTTTTACATTGTTTTATTTTATTTTTAATTTCTATTACTATATATTGTGATTCTGTAACTTGTAATCTACTATTATTTGAATAAAACTGTAACAATATTATAGCATTATAGGCATACAATAAGCTCCCACAGAACCAAAATATATGAGCATTCCTTTCTCACCCACTCTATCACGGTGTGGAATTCATTCACACCAAATATCCGCCATGCTTCTTCTTCTTCCTTATCATCATTCCAATGTCCAACATCTCAATTCCCAATCTAATGCTCTCTAATCAGTTATAGATATTAGCTGATATCTATCAGAAGTAACTTATGACTTATAGTTAATTTTCTTCTCCTTTTAACTTTATTATTTTTTATATGTTATTTATTTGATGGAGAATTGTCAAAAGTACTCCTGACTATCCCGATTCATAGAAACAGAAGAGGGAGACCCAAGCTGAGGTGGTCAGGTAGTGTGACAGGTGATGCTTGAAACACCCTCGGAGTTAGGAACTTAAAGGCGTCTGTACAAGACCGTGACACATTGGAGGAGGCCAAGAACTGTAACCGGGTTGCACCACCGTTATAATAATATATGTTTGATCGCGTGATTAGACTGAATAAAATAAGAAATAATAAAATATATTAGTAAAATAGAGTCGGGTTTTTGAATGAATTAGGCCAGATACTGAAACATGTGGTTTTAATTAATTCTAAATATACTTACAATCAAATTATCACCTATAGATGTTTACAAAAGTAATGGTTAGTATTTACAGAAGAGACTGATTTGGAATAATGCTATGAAAGAAACTATTAAATATGAAATTTCAATATATGTTATTTGCATTTATTTATTAATTTTCTTTTGTTTTTTCGTGACAAGTTACTTTTTGGTTTATATTTACTTTTTAAGTACTTAAGTAAATATTATGTGATTTTTTAATATGTAGCCTCTTGGCCAGATGTATGTTCTACTAGCTTTTAGCCGCTCGCGTGGAATTTGGTCTGCCACATGAAGATTCGTGACAGATCATTTTATAAATAATTTAATAATTTTTTAACTATAAGTTACATCCAAAATTTTAGATGTCTAACTTCAACACTGACGGATTCAATAAAATCTTTGAACCCCTATTATATTAAAAGGGAAACCCTTGAGGGTGGAATTATCCAAATTTCTTTCTTAAATTATACAAAGAACCTATCTGCAAATTTCAAAATGCTAAGTTCCTGATTTGCCTTTAATTATGTACTATAATGTATTCTCCGTAGAACACAAAAACTATCTGGCACGTGCCCCCCCCTAAATCTTTCACATATATAATATTAGTAGGAAAAGCATATTAGGTTTTGTCTTTAATTATGTACTATAATGGATTCTCCACAGTACCTAAAAAACTGTCTGGGGGCGTATTTAGGGGGTGCCCCCGTGCCCCCCCTAAATACGCCCTTGCTGTAGCCTATGTGTTATTCTGATGTATAACCTTTATTACTGTAAAGTTTCATCCAAATTCTTTCCGTAGTTTTTGCGTGAAAGAGAGACAAACATACAAACTTTCCCATTTATAATATTAGTAGGATTATTACTGCACAAAAAAAAATTATTTTCTTATTCTATTACATTTAAATAAAACACCCCAGCCACATTACACTAACTTTTGCTGTTTGCTGTTTGAGATTATAATAGAATGTGGTCTGGCGTTGTCATGGTAGAATATTTTTTTTTTTTTTTTTTTTTTTTTTTTTTTTTTATTATGGCTTTAAGACTTAATTTCAAAGTCCTATTTTGCCAGCAAAATAGGACTTTGAAATTAATCATAATCCTTACATCATATCCCAGTTCTCCTTTTCTTGCATACAAGTTTCGCTCCCAAGCCTTCCCCTCCTACATTGATTACAGAACATATAAACTTTTGTTATGATCTATAGAACAAATTGGAATTAACAATCTCACTTAAGACAAAACAAGACATTGATACTGTCATAGAAAAACTTACTACATCAATAAAAACCACTTTACATGATAATACCTCAAATCATAAAATTAATAATTCTAAGAAGACAGATTCGCCACAGCATATTCATATCTTATTAAGAGAAAAACTCAGAGCAAGATCGATGTGGCATATAACTCGATACCCAGCAAATAAATCTATCTATAATAAATTAACTAACCTACTGAAAACATTAATTAGAAAATTCAAAATTCATATGTTAACGAACCTAACGAAAAATCTAACGACTACTGGCAAATCTTTATGGATCCTTCATTTCAAAGAATTTAACCATACACTCCTCACTGAATCTAATGACTGAACAAGATCTGACGAATAAAAAGCACAGTTATTCGGCCAATTCCTTTCCAAAACTTTTCAACCACATCCTGATATCATGAATTCAACTCACAATGAATATATGGTAGAATATACCTTTAAGCTTGACTGATCTAGGAATTTCTGTCACAATACTTGGTCTTTAGCTGTGTGCAACAGAAACAAAATAAAAGAAATTAAGACTGATTAATTCAGAAAATACTTCACACTCACCTCATGGAATTAAAATTTGGACAATGGGATATTTTATCTTTATACAGATAAGGAGCTTTAAATCAGCTTCCAACACAGCTGGAATCTTACAAGATAGACATAGTTTCAATCCAGGAAGAAATGGACAGATTACGAGTCTATTGCAAAAGAAAAATCACATATATAGATAGCTGTGATGGTTGACACCACCTGTTAGGAACTGGCTTCGTTGTTGGAAAAAGGATCGCCCAATCAGTTATTGATTTTGATAATGGCATGAGGGTGGTTCGTTTAGCTCCATCAAGGGGCCTGACCATAGGGATTTTTCTCTTTCCTCACAAAAGAGTGCAATTTGTGGCACTCTAATGGTCTAGTCAATAATCAAATTGATCACATATTGGTGTGCTCAAAGAATATATATCTGGCTTGTTGATTGTGAGAGTTAAGCTACATGGATTCTGATCTTTTTCAGCATTTTATCTAGGGAAGGAGGAGATATGTCAGCATTGGTCAAGACCAAGACACTGCTGGTTAAATGAGAGTGCTGGTTAATCTGGAGGGTATAAAAGTAAAAACTCTGAAACTAATTTAACTCTTATGTTAGCTTGAAATTAAAAAATAGTACTAAAAAGAGTTTGTACGTCATTTGTATATTAACATATATGAACTGAATTTATTATAATTAAGTTTGTTTGGAGAATTGTTGAGGAGGCCAAGGTCCTTTAAGGACCACAGCGCTGTCAAAGATAGAGATAGGGATAGATAACTAAGTTTGTTCCGAGAAAATTACTTCTAATTTTTAATTTTTTCGTCACCACACAATTAATACGAGCCAAAATATGACTTTTAAACAAAAGTATTAAATAAACTACATTAATATGTTTATACATGTAAAAGAGCATTACAAAAAAAATGAATTAAATTCAATTCCAAGAGTTATTAAAGATGCTGAAAAGCTTTGGATGCATTTAAAAGCTCACACTGTAGTAAGATATCTGCTGTTTGTTTCTACATAAATCTTCAACAGTTTTTTACCATTTTATATAAGTTAGTGACTCTTTAGTCGAAATAATTCAGTTCTGATAAAATTAGTGAATTAAGAATTACTATCAGTTAAGCAGATGAGCTAGTTAAACAGGGTTCTCTAATATAATTTAAGGGTTTAAGGACAGGAATATATCAATAATTTTTTTACCTGATGAGCTCTACAAATCAGATCAAAGTCATGTTTATGTAAGAATTTCGCTACAACCTCAGCACCAAATGTAAAAGACACACCTCTGTCATTTTCTCCCCAACCCATAGTATCCTGAAAAATTCATTACTTTTTAATGAACATTATATTACATATTAGTACAATAATAATATTTCACTTATAAACTAAAATTTTATTTCAACTATAATTAATATAATTTAAAATTATGAAAAATATTAAACTTACAATCATTTATAGTTTATTAGATCATTATTTTTACTTTTTTTTTTAATTATGAAAATATCAGTATCTGCTAAATAAGGCAGAAGTATTCCTAATTAACATTAAATCAGTTCATAAAGAACAACTAAAAATATTCAAGATTTTAATAGTTTCCATTCAAATAACCCAAAAAAAATTGATGTATTACTGTGTGAACATTGTGATGACAAGGCTAATAATTTTTAAAAGGAAAAAATTATGCAAAAGTGGTAACATTGTAAAAATAGCAAGTGAAGCTTCTTGTAATTACTTGTAAGACAAAATTACAAGCACAAATGAGACAACTGATATCATGATTATTCAAGAGGAAAACACCTCAACTGAAACTAGAGGAGTACCTACATCTATTTACCTTAACATTAAAAAGAAATAAATTAAGCAAAAAAAGATATGTTGAGGAGAATTTTTTAAATAATTATTAACAAGAATGCTGTGTTAGCAAAGGGTCGGAGAAGGAAAGCATAAAAGAGAAAAATAAAGAAATTGGAAAGACTTTGCGACAAGCAATTTATATAATAAAAGGAACACGAAGATAAGACCTACAATAGGTCGTCGAACTGGTGATACTGTACGGAATGGAAACTGCGTATTATGAGAAGAGACTCAAAAAAATTAAGGTCCTCGTGGAAAAGAGAGATGTAAGAAAAGGAATAGTGTGGACCGAGAAAAGAACAATTGGAAAGAATGAGGAAAAGGTGGGAAGAAAGAAGGAAGGAGAAAATGAAGTGAAAATTATGATATTCGCGTGGGCCCCAAGGCCGTTCCATGATAAAAAACAAGAATGATCTGCAATTATAAAATTATAGATTTCCTAAATGGAGGGTGATTTAAAAAAAAAAAAAGTCATTAGTTCTTTATAGGCCTCAAAGATGACCTTTAACTTTAAAGGAAAAACAACCTTTTAAGGGATTCGGAACTAAGAGATTGTGAGAAATATTCACCCCCAAAAAAACACAAGACCACTAGAAAATTAAGGAGATTACACATTGTGGAACTGCTGCTTGCACTCTACTAATCTAATTCCAGTAATAGCGCTGTGATAATTATCGGCCTGAAGAGTTGTTGCGCATAGTAATGAACTAATTCCTAAAAAATTAATGAAGTTACATTTTAGAAATATTAAGTTCATAGCTTAAACATTGATTCTGAGACTGAAAATTTCTAAAACATTATTCATTTTTACTTGTTTACCTGCTATATACCCGGGGGGGGGGGATACTGTATTAAAAATTTATTGCTATCTTCCTAGAAATTCCAGATTAAAAATGGTGATCAAAGTCGAGAAATGTTAAGTTACAATATGAAATATTAATGATACAAGATTTTCATGGCGAACACAATAAATATTGTATATTTATAATCCCATAATGCAAATGGACTGAGACAAGAAAGTATGGTAGTTGGTACTAAACTATGTTCTTTATAGACTGTTCATCTTTGATTTACTGGTGTTTCCTACTGGAACATTCTCTATGTACAAATTTTACATGATATAGTCACACATTATACACAGCATTTACCATTTAAAATCAATTAACAGGGATACTGGAAGAGTTTCGTGGACATATGTGCGACACAGCACCTTTTGAACATAAAGAAATAGTTTTAAGAACTTTATTACTTAATTATGTTTTACATAATTAATTAATATTGGAAAATCTTTCTTTCCACATAAGATGGTGCACAAAATAACCTTCTCAGCTGAAGAAAGGAGAGTAAACAACATTATAGACTACATTGTCTACAGTTTGAGAATAAGGAAATATTTCACCGATGTAAAAGTTATAAGAGGAGCTGAAATTGGTTCAGACCATCATCTTTTGGTTGGAGACACTCAGATCTTACGACCTAGAATGAAAAGGCACAAAGCATACAAGAGGATTGACATTGCAAAACTGCAGGATCCAGAAAAGAAAAAAGAATATGCAGAACTTCTTGATCTAAAACTTAGATTCTTCTATTTCTGAACTTGTGAATACAGAAATGAATAATAAAAAAACATGAGCAGCATTGAAACATACAATTCTGGAGGCTGCTGAAAGTGTATGCGGAACGAAGGTAGTCTGTAACAAAGGTAAAAGGTCTGAGTGGTGGAGTGATCCAGTGAATGCTGCAGTGGTTAGGAAGGCGTAATGTAAAATCAAATCTGCCACCAACTGGGTCAGAAGAAGAAAGGATGCGAAAAGGGTTGTTCAGGTGGCAAAGAGGAAAAGCTGGGAAAAATTCGGTAGAAGTCTGCAAAATGATTACAGGGAAAATACCAAGATTTTTTGGAAGAGAATGAGGTCAATGAAGGGAAAGACGAGCAAACCCACTAGAAATGTCAAGGGCGAATGATTACTGGAGATGGAGAAATACTGGATAGATGGCGACGCCATTATTCTGTATTGTTTTCTGGTGCCTCAGAAGAGGGAGAGTGTAAGACAGGCAGGAAACAGAAGAATATGATGATGTGATAAGGGAGGAAGATGTCACATGCGCTAAAGAAAAAATGAGGATTGGCAAAGCAGCGGGCAAAGATGGTATTGCTCCAGAACTTATAAAATTTGGAAGTCTACAATTACATAAAGCTTTGCAAGACCTGTTTCAGAATATCTTCTCTTCTAAATCTATGCCTGAGGAGGGGATGTAACATCATCATACCGATCCACAAGAAGGATAGCTCTAGTGAATGCAAAAAATATAGGCCTATATATCTCTCCCCTGTAGTCTATAAACTTTACTCATCTATACTGGAAAAGAAACTTAGATCAATCGTCGAAGACATATTGGAAGAGGAACAAACAGCTTTTAGACCCTACCAACAAACACAGGACCACATCTCGCTGAAGACAATTATTGAGAAGAAATAGGATAGAGGAAAGAGCTTGTACCTAGCGTTCCCGGACATAAAGGCAGCATTTGACTCAGTCCCTAAAGAAGAAATATGGAAAGCTCTAGCTGCTAGAAATGTGCCCACAGCATTCCCATTAAATCTCATAAAAAGCTGTAGTAAATCCCATGTATTAGGACTTTAAAGCTGTAGTAAGAATTAATGGAAGAATGTCCGAGACTTTCGCCGTGAGAATGTTAGACAGGGACAGCCTTAGGCCCGGCGCACATTGGACCCAGCCCATGCAAACCCAGACCGTGGGATGTGTCGAGTACCGCATATTGAACCCAGTTGTTGTCACCCAGGTTTCGTGATGTCAGAACTCCTCCTGGATTTAGAATCCGAGTCAGAACATGAAGAAATGGTAGTACTATATTTGTTAGTGAAGAGGTGAAGTAAAAATATTTATTTAGCTGGGAGGAAAACAAACAGAGAGTTCAACCTGTTTCAGGAAGTTCTTGATAGTATTTTTAAAAATAGTTTTCGGCTCAGCAGGGAGCAGTTTGGTGAATTACATGAGCTCATTAAGATTGGCATAATTGGAAAGAATGTAACGCCCAGAAACCAATTGGGAATAAAGAAAAGTTAGCAGTATGCCTGAGGTATGTTAATGCATCCATTTTTTCTAAATTTTTTTTCCACAACTCATCCTTCATTTTGGATCTCATATAGTCGGCATGACTAGTGTCAAATAGAACGGGATGGCTCGGAACGATTTATATTAACTTTTCAAACTCCATTGGTACCCACGCCTATGAAATCTGTGAGAAGAGGACAAACATTCCCACGCGTGGACCCCAACAGACTGGGCTAGCCGTGGGCTGGGTCCAATGTGCACCTAAGTCCTCTTCTTTTCATCACTTTCATGGGCGAAGTATTGAAAATCTGCAAGCGGAGGACAGCAAGGATGGTTGTGGGAAAGTGAAACCAGAAGATGAGTTTAATCAGGAGGAGGAAGGCAGGAGGGATGCAGACTGGCCGGACGTGGACCGGACGGATGTGGCGGACCAGGAGGGCTGGACGGCACCCGGACGGATGCAGACCAGCCAGGAGGCTTAAAAGGTGCTGCCCCATCATAAGGTGCACATCTGTGCACCGGGTAGCACCACAGATTAGTATTTTATTTTTATTGTTCCCCAAAATTATACATATCCCCCCCCCCCCGAGAATATGTACAATAAGAAAAATTTTTGAAATAAAGAGTGGTCTTTTTGGCAGTGGTGGGTGTGCGTAAACCCAAGGTATCAACCCGCCACTGCCAAAACCCCGTATGCCAGCAATGGCAGGTAGGGAAAAAAAAAGGGGGGGAAAGTGGAACATGAGGAAAATCCTAGCGCAAGTAATGGTTTTCGCAGATGATATTGTCCTCATTGCTTATTCAAAATAAAATTTACAGCAGGTAACTGCCACAGTGTGAAATTACACATCTTAAACTATCATGACATTAAATGTAGAAAAAAGCAAAGTGATGCACATCAGGCATGAAGAAGAGGAGGTTTTGATTCACTGCAGAGGAGAAAACTTGGAGACCAGCCTAGAAGTAGTGCTCAGCAGAAATGGGAAAATGGACCAAGAGCTTTCACAGAATTAAGAAAGCTAATAGCAAAACTACCAGCTATGCAACTCGGTGGTGGGGAAAAAAGAATTGGAAAATAGAGTAAAATTACACATCTTTAAGTCCATATACCTACCCTTATCTATGGAGGTGAGAGCTGGGTCCCGATGGACAAGCACTGGAATAGGGTTACCGCTGTTGAAATGAAATACCTCCGAAGAATGGCAGGCAAAACAAGGAGGGACAGAGTTAGGAATGAGAGGATAAGGGGAGACTTGGGGGTGTCTGCACTGAGGGATACAGTGGAGAGGAGACAGTTGGGATGGTTTGGTCATCTGTGCAGAATGGATGAGGACCGGGACCCAAAGAAGTTTTTTGAAGCAAGGCCTACCGGACTCCGTCCTCAAGGAAGACCTAGACTGCAATGGATGAACCACATCTCAAGGATTGGTTAGTCATTAATCTTTTTTTTTTTTTTTTTTTAAATTTCAACTGGACTTAATCATATAATATATTCTTTAAATAGGAGAACAAAAAACCTATTCCAGTAAAAAAAAATTTTATTCTTTATTTTCGAGATACGTTTCGGCCTAGGCCATTCTCAATCTTCTATTCTAATTGTTTCATTTTTTTTTTTTTTATACTTATATGGTTAACAGTTTGACCATAAGTCATTCATCTGTAAAAACATGCATAAATTCTATAATTATAACAATATAAATAATTCAATAAATAAAACTGTATATAAAATATTTTTATTGTCCAACAAATAACCAAAAATAAAGCATAGATACCTCAATATAAGTTGTTTTATTCCATTTAAAATTTTTTTCAAATTCAGAGGGAACCATATCCTCTATAGTCATTTAATAATAAGTCAACCTTTGATCTTAGTATATTATGATCTTTCATATTATTTTTGAAATTATTTAAATAAAATAATATTTAATATTATACATAAACAACTCTCCAATTAAATAAATGAATAAATAAATAATAAATAAAAACAAACAATCATATTGATAATTATTCTGACATTATGTTATAATTCATTGTATTAATTTCAATAATATTAAGCCTAATTCAAAAACAGGAACTGCTTTATCTGCACATTGCAAAGAAACGTTACACACTTTTAATTTTGAAAACCCAAAAGTTTTACAAAAAGAAAAAATTACAATTAAAAGGAAATGCCTAGAAGCTTTGTGCATTAATGATAATATAGAAAATGTAGTCAACGATAGAAAAGAAGCAAGAGATATTAGTAAGTTATATTCATCCGTTATTCTAAAATTGAAAAAGAAATAATACATAGGTTTTATCTGCTCAAAACATAACTGTCACAATAACCTTCTCAGTAATTGCCTTCTAAACTTCACCTGAACCAGCCATAGTAATTTAATTTATTAAAACAATTGAAATATAACATAATGTCAGAATAATTATCAATATGATTGTTTGTTTTTATTTATTATTTATTTATTCATTTATTTAATTGGAGAGTTGTTTATGTATAATATTAAATATTATTTTATTTAAATAATTTCAAAAATAATATGAAAGATCATAATATACTAAGATCAAAGGTTGACTTATTATTAAATGACTATAGAGGATATGGTTCCCTCTGAATTTGAAAAAAATTTTAAATGGAATAAAACAACTTATATTGAGGTATCTATGCTTTATTTTTGGTTATTTGTTGGACAATAAAAATATTTTATATACAGTTTTATTTATTGAATTATTTATATTGTTATAATTATAGAATTTATGCATGTTTTTACAGATGAATGACTTATGGTCAAACTGTTAACCATATAAGTATAAAAAAAAAAAAAATGAAAAAATTAGAATAGAAGATTGAGAATGGCCTAGGCCGAAACGTATCTCGAAAATAAAGAATAAAATTTTTTTTTTACTGGAATAGGTTTTTTGTTCTCCTATTTAAAGAATATATTATGATAAATTTTAAAACAATTAAAAGCCTTTTATTTGGTCACCCAATTTCAGCTATTTATTTTTAATACAAATTTGAAAAATTCACAATATATTCTCAAAAAGTCAGTACTTTGGCGTGTCACAATCTCAAAAGCGCGCAATCAAATAGCTGTGTATTAAATATAACCTTTAATACAATAAAACTTAATATTTCACTATAATCTGTAATGTATTATATATTATATAATCACAACTTTCATAATTTATTGTTCTCACCGTTGTAAAAATAATAAGAAACTTTATGTGCAGTTTTATTCGTCAGTCCGTTGTGTGTTGTTCGACTTTGAATTTCCCGCTAAATACCGGCGACCCAAATTCAAATCCACGTTAAATTTCAAGGTCGTTACTATAGTTAGGTGCAGACCGCGCCATTGTTCTGTTGCCATTACTGTGCCAGTGCTAGAATTGTTTTTGTCGTGTGAATACGTTATTAAATTAGCTGATTACAAAAAGAAGCAAAGGTTGCAATACTTAAAAAAGAAAGAAAAAGGACAAAGAAAAAATATTAAAGACGCCACGAGAGCAACGACTAACTAGAAAAAAATGGAAAAAATATTCATCAAAGTACAGGCAACAAAAACAACTTTTGAAAAATAATACTGATAATTTTGTATGCCAGAATAATCCTCCAATTACTGACGATAAAGCACAACCAATAGTTGGTGAACTAATACGATCCATTGTGAATGAAGATCGAAGAGCAAATGAAGCAAAAAGGAGAAGTGAAAGACAAAGAAAGTTTAGAAATAAGCAATTAAAAGAGATGAAAGCAATAGTTTCAAAACTAAAAACTAAATTGAACAATCAGCGTCAAAAATATAGAAGAGTCAAAAGGCAGTTGAAGAAAGTTGTAAAATCTGTGAAAAATTCTCCGAAAACCAGAATTGAAGAAATGAGCGAAGATATAACTAAAAATAAGGAATTAGCGAAGAAAGCCCTTTTCGGAGAAGTTATCTAAATTCAATTAGAGGAAAACTACACTAAAATAAAGAGTCATGAAGATAAAAGAAAGTTCAAACAAGCTACATCCGGAAATGTGGTAGATAAATACAAATTATGGAGAATACCAAACAAAGCAGTGACTTTTAAAAAAGCAGGCTCTAATCAGCCAAAAAAAAAAAATGTCATTTGTTAGAGTGCAAAGTTTAGTTCAGCAATTTTTAGAAGATGATTCTAACAGCCATCAAGCAGCAGGCAAGAAAGAATTTGTTACTAGTAAACAAATTAAAAAACAGAAAAGATATCTACAGGAGATTTGAAAAATCTTCATGAGAAGTTCTTGAAAATCATTCCATTTAAAATGAGCTATTCCCTATTTACCCGACTCCGACCATTTTGGGTGGTTCCCCCTAAACTATCAAACCGTGATACTTGTGCTTACATGGTCCACGAAAACATGGACCTTCAACTTACTGCTCTAAAAAAGGCTGTTTTGAAGACTGAGGCAGTACTATATTACTTGGAAACTGTTATTGCGTTAATTGGTATCTTTAAGGCAGAGTGAGTTATATTTTTTGTTTCAATTGTTTGTTGATTGCTTAGAAAATGCATATTGTTAAGTTAAACTACCTCAAAGTAGTTAAGTTAAGTAAAAAATAAAGTTAATAAGAAGCTGCTTTAAAGGTGGAGAAAGTTGTTCCTCACCAGTATTATCAGTATTATGTAAATATTTTTTTTTTATTGTTACTTAAGTGAATTAAGATTAAAAGTGAGACTCAAAATATGTGCCATTAATAGTTTCTAAGAGATTTCTTCTAAATCTTAATAAATTTCTTACATATCTTATGAAGTTGTGCGTTTTATCAGTACTTTGTCACCCTCATCAGTCCCCTGGAAGTCAATTTGGAAAAATCGAAATATCTCCGCATCTACTTTAAAAAGTGACTGGCCCTATCATCAGCAATATATTCATTAGATTAGCTATCTTATAACGCGAATTTGTAGGAATTAGATTAAAAAACTATCATAAACAAAATATCCTGAAAAGTTACCCAACTTTTGTATATTCGCCCATATATAAATTTATATATATATATATATATATATATATATATATATATATATATAAATATATATATGGGCGAATACATACCTGCAATACAAAAATATAAATAAATACAGGGATTGCATACAACTAAAGAAGCATCAATTTTATTACTTAATTAATATAAACAAAAACAAGTCAAGTAATGTAAATTAATCTAAACAAAAACAGGTATAATATTTTAAAAGACCAAAAAAAAAAAAATATAAATAGTATCAATCAAAACAATGAAAAAGAAATTCAGAAGTTAGGTTGTTTGTTTACTTAAAATCTAAATGAACTCTAACTAATACCACTAATCAAGATGTAGATCATTAATCTTTTAACAACATGCCAGCAATTATTATAAACAGTGGAGCTAGGACCTCTAAAAACAATATAAGCTCTACCCACAGAATTTAATTTCAATCAAAAGAAAATTTAATTTAATTGTAAGAAGTAAACATACCTTGTCGGGATCTGACCAAAGAAGATCACACAACAAACCCTGATCTGGGACATCTGTTGGACGCATTATGCGTCTAATTTGTTCCATACTTTGTAAGTCTGGGCTTAAACCACCATGGCAGCAAAAGATTTTTTCATCAACAATAGCAGATACAGGTAAACAGTTGAAACAATCCGTGAAAGTTTTCCATAATTTGATGTTATACCTACGTTTACCTAATAAATTGACAAAAGATGTATATTGACACGACTAAGAACACTTTATGAATAATTAAACTTAAACTGAAATCTAACTAAACTTAAAAATTAATTAAATGAAGGGAACAAATAAAAATAAATTTAACCCTGTGGTAATATCCAATTAAGAGAAAACATCTAAAGAATTAGAAAATAACAATAAATACTATTCATCACAATGGATGCTACCATCAAATTTACACAACATAAAATTCAAGGTAAAAGATAGTTAAAACAATATTAGCCATAAATTACAAACATAAAATTAAGATATTTCAACTTACATTCATCATAGAACCCATAGATCCGATTGATGCTGGCACATTCATGATTACCTCTCAAGAGAAAAAAGTTTTCTGGATATTTAATCTTGTAAGCAAGTAACAAACATATAGTCTCCAGAGATTGTTTTCCCCGATCAACATAATCACCCAAAAATAAATAATTAGATTCAGGTGGAAACCCTCCATACTCAAATAACCTTAACAGATCATAGTATTGACCATGAATATCGCCTACAAAAAATTAAATATAAAATGAAATAATTCTATGTACATAACACCGAATTAAAAGAAGAAACGTACAAATAAATAAATAATTAATAAATTCATTATTCTCATACAAACATCAAAGACAGCATAAGTTTAATTGATACACACAGGAATAAATATATCATTAAACTTTAAAGAAAGAATTAATATATAAAAATTACTTCATATCAGTACAATATTAAATTGTTGAATACTAAGCAGTTAATAACATGAAATGGCCCTTGTTTGTGTGAGTTTTTTTTTAGTTTCAATTCATAGAATAATTCAAAATGTAAAAAAAAATTAACAGACCTATTAAATAAAAATAGGACATTGTTATGTTAAACTAACATGAATTCACATAAAACTAACTTAAAGAACCAAATGTAAACAATGAAGAGAAATGCTTGTAGATAACTAGAACTATACAAACCGCATATTTTTAGAGGAGCTTCAAGTTCCAAAAGGATTGGCTGTGACAAAAATAATTCTCTGGATTTCAGGCATAAACCTCTGATCTCGCTTTCAGTTAACTGAACATTTTTTCCAGGACGAGCACCACGTACTAAAACACAAATGATCGTAGAAATTCTAGACACCACGATAAATCACAAGTAGCCCTCATATGTACAATACCTTCTAACAACCTTGCGATAATATTATCTATGTTTAATTTGTCCGATTCAGCCATATTACACAATCAAACAAAACCAGGTTGTTGTTTTAACTAAATTCTAGAGAATAACCAACAAATAACTTGTACGAATAATGGCCGTACTGATATTGTTAAGAGAAACGAGCTGCCAACTGTTTCTCACTCCTAACCAGTACATGCAAGTAGTGCATGTATACACATATTTCATACTAGAGTCTGTTTACACATTATTAAGCCCATTTCATTTATATTTTTGTCAACAAATATAAATAAAACATGGAAAGGAATCGAACATATTTCAAAAATTTGAAGACAATATTTATTTCTTCCTGGCATATTAGCAAAAATATTTTAACTTCGCAGATGGATAAATGTTGAAATACACATTAAATATTTTTGTTTTCTTAATGGATTCTTAGATTGTTAAGTTATAATTTGGATTCTTAGTAACGATATATCCTAATGAATCAGTAAAGAGCCATTTAGAAAGTAATAAAAGTTAAATATATTGTTGACATATGTATCAATATTTTTACATTAGCGATGAATGCATCAAAGATAAAAACTAATCATTGCTTAGCCATTTAATTTCTATTTAACTAGAAAACGATTTAACACTAGAATATTTATCGTGTGTAATATTACGAGTACTAGCCAGCCGTTAAATCTAACGGCAACGCTCTCCAAAATCGCCCTGAAGATGACCTACACTGTAGGTCGAAACGTCGGCACATAATATAAGTTCATTACTTATTCTGTGTTCTTATTGACTGCACCCCCCAACTATCTCCTTTACATTAGATCATCCAGTCAACTATTTTCATCTCATACTTTCATCTCATAGAATATTTATCAGTCGTTCTCAAATAAATTACAAAATTGGTGCCCTGGTCTCTTAAGGCTGAGTGAATGTGTATTTTTTCCAGAATAAGTGATTCTCTTTTCGTTTCTATCCCACAGATATTTTAAGGTATATTAAAAAAAAAACTAAATTAGAAAACTATTTATATTTTTGGGAAACCCCAGACATTTATTCAACTTAAAAGAATAATTTAAGGAAATTTGTTTAAATTTATTAAGCGAATTTCTTTTTTATGAACTAGATTATCTAAAAACAGGTTTACGATTTTGTAACTTCCATTATTGAACTAAAAACTAAAATGCATTCTTAATAGGATTCAGACCAGGTATTTCCTAACATTCTACATTAATTATTAATTAACCATTCGCACGTTAATCATGTACTATGATTAGGTTTATTTTCTGGAAAATAATGACAAATATTTTTAAGCGTAAATTTTCAATCAATTTTATATTGCTTTGCCCCTTTTTACAAACAATTCTGCAAACCAAATCTCCCTGAACTTATAAAATGTTCTTAGATGAGAATTTTTTGTTGAGTATTCTCCGCACCATTCCTATCAACATCAAATCATCACTGAATATAATAGACTTCATGTTTATCCATTCCATGTTCCATGTTTATTGAATGTACAATTGTCGCAGATTATTTGTAGTATCCTTCCTACCATTATACAAAAAATACAATATTTATACAAAAAACTTCAGTCGTTTCTTCTGGTTTAGACCGTGTCAGTGAATTTTCTGCCAACGTTTCGCCAAATATGCTGCTGACTTCCTCAAGGAGACTGAACAAGTCTCTGTCAGTCAGCATGTCTGGCGAAACGTTCGCAGAAATTCACCGACACGGTCTAAACCAGAAGAAACAACTGAAGTTTTTTATATCAATTTCTTTTTTATTCTTATTTTTTATATCTGATGAAGTACCTGATAGCTTCGAAAAATCAGGACAAATAGATAGTAAAAATTTCATATTTTCACATTTTTATGAAGATATAAACAAGACTGAGAGACGTGAGACCGTTTTAGCGTATTAATTTTAGTGTATCACAAGAGAGAAAGATTTAAGAATAACTCAAAGAATCTAATATTTTCACCCCATATCCGTTTGTAGCTTCTAAATAAATCCTTTAATCTTTTTTCGAATTAATAATTTAACTTTTTGTTGTTTCCAAATTATTTGTATTAAGTAAAACGTTATTTGGATCTCATTCAAGGGAAAACTTAAGTTCAGATTTTACATTTAAGGATATATTGAATCCAAAAATCTAATTGAAAAAATCACCGTGACTACTGGACCAATTATAGAATATATTCAACAATTATACAATTATTTTAAAAGTCACGAGTCGCTCTAGGAAGGTCCTGAGTGCTCGACACTATCATCTAGCACTTTGATTCAAAATGGAGGAACATAGTATTACGTTGTAGTATGAAAAATCTAAAAGATTTGTGATAATGAGTTGATATTAAATTATAATTTAAAAAAAAGTAGAGGGCTGTTTAGATTTTTTTGAATCGCTAAGACTGAATGAGTCTTCACGATTCTAGAAAAAAAATATCCATTGAACAAGGCAAAAAAAAGGTTATTATGATCTTCTACTATAACCAATTACATCTAAACGAAGCATGCAATGTCGCTAATAATAATAATAATGAACTGGGGTGAGAGATTCATTACTAATAATAGTCAAGCGAATTACAATTTTTACGTATAGGTACTGCTAAACCTTCCTCGAATCAGTGGCGGATCCATGGGGGAAACGATTTTCCCTCACAAAAATAACCATAGAGAAAATAAAAGAATGTTCGAATAATTTCACATATGTATTTTTTAGTAACATTATTAACTCTAATAAATAATAATTCATTAGGTTTTGATGAATAGTTGTGAGGGAAATTAATATTCTCACGTGACTCACCTTGTGAAATATCTCTAGTAAAGGTACAGCAATCACATAATTCTTTATATCAACTGTCCCATCTTTTATAATAAATATGTAATGCAAATTAAAAATGGTTGGTTTCTCAAAGGAAGGAAATATATAAACATGATAAAATGAACTTAAGGAAAGATATGTAACAATTAGGAAGGCTAGAGGAATGTCAAAAAAAATAGTTGGACTTCGATTCTAACGGATCTAGACGGGAAAAACTTTTAGATCATCTAGATTTAAATATTAGGAGTTACCTGCCATCGGACATTGTGTTTTGTCCGTGATAAATCGGGTCCTACATTCAACCACCCCACCACCAGTTTGCGCTTGCTGTAGTTGCTATTGTTTTATTACAATTTGTTCAATACAATGACTCTTTTAAATTAAATATGTGCTATATTCTAAGATACAACAGCTTGTAGGAACTCTGTGATGCATACAATTTAAACAGCTTCTAGTATTATCAGAAATGTCCGGGCGGTACTTCAAGTTAAGTAACTTTACACTGCATCTCTCCAGCCCAGTGTTGGCTGATCCACTCTTCTCGGTCAGGCGTTTATTCTTTCCAGAGTCTTACCCCCAATATCTTACTCAACGTCCTGGATCTATCTTCTACGTGGATGAACAACATTCCTTTTACCAATAATTTTATCATACAGTATTCGTTTTATTATCAGGCATTCTTACTACATGACCTAACTATAACATCCATCGGACGTGTTATTATAAGTTAGATCACATTGGTATTCTGTAGTAGGAAATATAGTTCATCATTACTGCGGAATCACCATGATTTGGACTCATTGTCGAACATAGATCCGTAAATTTTCCGTAGTATTTCGTATTCGAAAATCCTCAAGTTAATGGTCATAGAAGCCGTAAGAGTCCAAGTTTCGGCACCAGAAGTGAGAACGGGTCTAACAAGGTTTACTAACAAAATAAACTCGATTAACAGTCATTACCTGTGGTGATTTAATCCCATTCCTGTGAGGGAAATTTTCCTACTGTTGTTTAACCTTACAGATAACCATTGTTATCTTCTGTAAGCTCACCCTGCTTGTACAATTGTTGTTTTAAGGTAATAAAAACCTTTCTAAGGGTAAAACATTCTTTCTTTATACCATCACAATTTTATTAGCTTAAAACAATCTAGTCTTTCGTTCGTGTTTTGAAGTTTTTGATTCCACGATGTTTACCAGTCAAACTTTCGGGTCGGAGTTTTCAATCACGGGAGTGCCGTCGTTTAGTTTGTGATTTCGTGGATGTAAATTGTGTTTAAACATTTAAAAAAATATCTTGTAATCCGCAATGGACGAGTATCAAAAGCCCGACAAATTCTGCACAAGTCCAGATTCGCCATCTGCTGGAAAAGAGTTCGCATACTGTAGCTAAGATTGACCCTATACGTCTCTTTGACCATCTCTCTCCTAACTGTCACCCAATGACCACAAGGTCCCGCCAATACTGTGATGAAGACACTCAGTTTATCAAGAAAGAAATCACTCGGTTGCTTTCCGAAGGAGTGATTGAACACTGCAATTCACCACGGAGAGCTCAGGTATTGGTTGTAAATAACAATGAAAAAAAAGACTGGTGGTGGACTATTCTCAAACGATAATTAGGTATACTCTACTTGATGCCTACCCCTTACAAAATGTTGACCAACTTGTCAGAAAAGTTGGTAATTAAAAGCATTACAGTGTCGTGGTCTTACGGCAAGCATATCATCAGATCCCAATATGTGAATATGAGAAGAAATATACTGGTTTTGAAGCAATGGGTAAGCTGTATCAGTTTACACGCATACCTTTCGGCGTGACTAATGGAGTAGCCTGCTTCCAACGCGCAATAGACCAAATTATAACTGCCGAAAATCTCACCAGAGTGGACTTCTATATCCACAAAGATTCTTTTATTCAATGTTTATGAACTGATTTCAGGGACCACAACATATGTTGAAGCAGTTGAAACCCTGACTAACTTCTATGTTAAAGAAAAAAGGGAAATATTTGCACGTCACATTTTGGCTATACGTAAACAACAGCAAACGAAGATGTTGACCAATATAAGGCTCTGAGAATGTTAGGTAACTTCAAGGCTGTTTCTGCTGAAAATAATAAAAATCAGTACATTCGTGATTAACGGTCTACTCTCTTCTCAAATCCGCCAACGATTACTTGAGAAGCCTAAAACGTTGAGCCTAAATGACGTTATCCAACGCGCCCAAGCTCTCGAGCTGGCCCATAAACAAGCTGATAGATACTCAAACGGTACAAATGATTTCTCTTGCGCGGGAATTGGTAGCGATTCGAATTCATCACTTTCAATTCCTGGTACTTCCCGCCCTATTGCATGATCCATTGACACTTGATCAGATGATCCGAACGATCTTTGTGCTGGAACCAGTCAGAAGAGGGGCAGCCATTGTTTCTTTTGTGGATTAAGTCGCCATCCGCGCTCGGCTTGTCCCGCTCTTGAATCAGAGTGTGCCAATTGCAAAATCAAGGGCCACTATGCCCGTGTATGTCGGAAAGATAAGAAAAACACTCAGAAAACCAAACCTGTATCTGGAGCTATTTTAGCATCACTAAATGATGGGTTTCTGCCTCAGTTAAGCCATCCTGTTACCCCTGCTCTTGTGAATGGAATCCCCTGTAACTGCCTCGTAGACATTGAGAGTTCCGGTAGCTTCGTCAGCCTTGACTTTGTCTGTAAACACAACATTCAAGTTATGCCTCAGGAGGGACGAGTATCAATGGCATAAATTTCGTTATGGACCAAAGTTGAAGGATTTATTTTCGTAAAGCTAGAAATTGCTGAACACACTTATGCCAAATGTAAGTTGACTGTTCTGAAAAAACTCTGTTCCGATATTCTTATTGGACATGACATTCCCAAAGCACACTCAAATATTCTGCTAAAATTTGGTGTTGACAAGGCACCTCTCACAATCTGTTCGCATACTGTAGCTAAGATTGACCCTGTACGTCTCTGTGACAATCTCTCTCCTAACTGTCACCCAATGACCACAAGGTCCCGTCAGTACTGCGATGAAGACACTCAGTTTATCAAGAAAGAAATCACTCGGTTGCTTTCCGAAGGAGTGATTGAACCCTGTAATTCACCACGGAGAGCTCAGGTATTGGTTGTAAATAACAATGAAAAAAAAAGACTGGTGGTGAACTATTCTCAAACGATAATTAGGTATACTCTACTTGATGCCTACCCCTTACAAAATGTTGGCCAACTTGTCAGAAAAGTTGGTAATTAAAAGCATTACAGTGTCGTGGTCTTACGGCAAGCATATCATCAGATCCCGATATGTGAATATGAGAAGAAATATACTGGTTTTGAAGCAATGGGTAAGCTGTATCAGTTTACACGCATACCTTTCGGCGTGACTAATGGAGTAGCCTGCTTCCAACGCGCAATAGACCAAATTATAGCTGCCGAAAACCTCACCGGAGTGGACTTCTATATCCACAAAGATTCCTATTGTAGTTTACCCTGTTTCATAGATTTTTCCAATCTTGAAAGAAGGTTAATTAGGGCAACCTCACAGGGTTTCCCTGGTTGGTATGCAAATTGATATGGGTGTATAGGATTGGCTATCAATACACCTTCTCTGATATATCTATCCAAAATCTTCTCTAGAGTTTTCATCAAGAAGGATGACAAAATAATAGGTCTAAATGCTTTAGTAGGGTCATCGTATGTCCCTTTGCCTTGTTTAGAGAGGTAGCAAAGTCTGGACAATCTCTAACTCGGGGAGATGTATCCTTTTTTCTCCCCCTTCCCTGCCTGTGAGGCATACAGAGTCACCTCCAGTGGGGGTTCACCACTGGAGGTACAAATCGGGAATTTTATTCTGTTTTTTTCCTCTTTATTTATATAAAAACAACTGGAACTATGTGTAGCCCGGTGCACGGTTGTGCACCTTATCCTTTTCCCCGTCTTCTTCCCTCAGTTATGCCTCGTCCACGGGGTCCTCCAAGGGTTGATCCAACGGTCTTCCCGGTACCCGTCCTCTCCTCGTAATCATAAAGTGTGCCGGACCTACGGCCTCTCTCCATCCCTATACGAACACCCTGAAGCTTGTGCAATTCTCCTCCTCCACCAACTCAGGGAACACGTCCTCGGTGATCACGTAAATTCCGGTATTCGTGGACAACCTCGCCCTCAGGGCGTCGTATGCGATGCAGGATGCTACCACGTGCTCGGTAGTCTCCGGAACTCCGCAGCTGGGGCAATGGGGGTCCAGGTCATATCCATGTTGTGCTAGTTTCCATCTGAAACCCCCATGCCCCGTGAGGATCTGTGACATCCAATAATCGGGAAGGACCCACTTGGCCTTTAATCTTGATTCGACGGTGGGGATGTATTTCCTAAGGGTGCTCCCTTTTTCGGATATCACCCACCGTCCATTCCATTCCGTCAGTGAGTCCTTCTTTACCTCGTCTTTCCATTTATTTGGGTTGGCCTGGATTCTCACTTGTAGTGTCTCCGGAAGAGCTGCCAAGCCTCTTCTCTTCACTTCGTACTTGATAGCATTCTCTCTCAGCAGGAGGTCAAGAGGCATTCCTTCCGCCAGGATCTGCACCGCTTCGTGGGACGTTGTCCTATACGCCCTGGTCACTCGCAGCTGAGCCGTTCTCTGTGCCGTTGTCAGCATCCTTCTTTGCCGCTGTGAGAGGTTTACACCCCAGAAGGGGGACGCGTGCCTCTGGATATCCAGTGTGACTCCTTTGTAGATCATCATGCTAACTGGGTACCTGCGGCCCCAAAAGGCTCCACCAATTCGACTGAGGCCGTTCATCGTCCGGCTCACCCTCGTCGCCAGGTGGTCCAAGTGAGGGGTCACGTCCAGGTTCCTTCCTAAGCTGACTTCGATGTAAGTGACCACCTCCCTGATCCTTTCATTGTTTACTTTGAATGTGATAGGGTGAGCCCTATCCGTTTTTCCACGCAATAAAACGGCTTGAATTTTGGCGGCTGCCATCCTCAGAATCTTCCTCTCACACCAGGCACCTACCAAGCTGGCACATCTCTCGGCTTTCATCGGCTCTGCTGTCCGCGTAGACAATCGCGGCGAGGTCATCCACGTGCGCCGTGGCTAGGAACCGCTCTTTCTCCAGGACGCCGAGCAGTCGTCGAATACCAGCTTCCACATGGCCGGTCCAAGGACCGAACCCTATGGGCATCCTCGCTCCACCCTGTCCTCGTGCCTGTGGTAGCTACCTCGGACCGTGACTCGTTTGTCCTCGAGGTAGCTCTTTACCAGGGTGAAGAAATTACTCGGCGCCTCATGCCTCTGGAGCTGCTGCAGGACGCTCGGCCACCACACACTGTCGAAGGCGGATGATATGTCAAAGAGGACTAACATGATATACATTTCCGCCCTCGCTTCAGCGTCATTACGTACCTGCGTCAGCGGTTCCCCTGCCTTTGGTCGATCCGTACTGCCGTGGGTGACCAGCCCTGCTGAGTGTGGGTCGCAGACTGGTCACCATGAGGCACTCCAGGACCTTACTCATCACAGCGAGAAGGCAGATAGTTCTGTAGGAGCTAGGTAGTTCCTTGTCCTTGCCCCCTCCCTTGTAGAGCAATCTCAAATCCCTTTTCCTCCATTGCCTAGGGAAATATCCCTCATCCAAGCAGGCGTTGTATGTCCTGAGGAGCCGTTCCTCTATGAGAGGGATAGCTTCCTTCAGCATGGAGGCGTCCATCTCGTCTAGTCCTGGAGCGCGTCCCGTGCGTTGTTTTCCCACGGCCAAAAACTCTAGGACTGCGGACAGAGAACTGGGAAACTGTCCTACAGGAATCCCTCCACGCTATTTGATCTCTACTTAGCACAGCAACTAACTCCACTCCCCATGAACGATTTTTCACTCATCCTTGCCGTACAGCCTATGGAGTCTTGGTACAGCCTCTTGGTTAATCCCTGGTTCTGTGCTCGCCTGAAGGAACCTGCGAATCAGCAAATATGAAGCTAACCCACAGTATGCCCTCATTCGCAAGAAGAATGGATCAGAATCAACCGTGTCCCTAAGACAATTAGCACCTAGAGGAACTTCTGAAATGTTCGAGAAGCCTTGCCCTAATGGTGATGAACCCATCTCATACAATCTCAAATATTGTACTTAAATTTTGCCAAATGTTTTCTTAAAACTCAGGATGAATATGGTGATTTAATCCCACTCCTGTAAGGGAAATTTTCCGACTGTTGTCTAACCTGACAGATAACCATTGTTATTTTCTGTAAACTCACCCCGCTTGTATAGTTGGTGTTTTAAGCTAATAAAAACCTTTCTAAGGGTAAAACGTTCTTTCTTTATACCATCACGTTATCCTCTTTTTTACCTCATTTGTCATTTCGTATTTTGACTCAATTTTGCTCCTAAGAAGTAGATAATTGATTTATGACAGCTTCACCTACTCTGTTGAAGAATTCAGCAACAGAGCATACTCGCAAGCCGCTTTGTTGTTCGTAATCTTTTCAATCCACTCTAAAGACTTTTATTTCAGGTGTCTCAAAATCATTCAGAAGAGAATGTAAAAGTACTTAAATTAGTGTTTGAACCACTCTATTGGTTCAGATTATTCTCACTGAAGTATAATGCCCTCCCATCTATCGCCTTTGCCTATTCTTCAATAATTTTTCCGTTTTTGTCTTTACAAGCGCCAGTGTTTGACTATAAATCTCGATTAACTATCTACTCTACCTATTCACTAGGTATCTGCTCCGTAAAATTGCCTGAGTTTTCATTTCTTCAATTTACTCCATTTGCTTTTTCAAATATTCCTTTTTATACCTTCGAAATGTCTTTTTAGCTCTGATAATGATTCTGGCCGCATGTTGCATACTTTGTCAATAAGAGGCAGCATCTTTTTCAGTTCTAGCAAAATCCCAAATTTTCATCCTTTTTTTTACAATAATTAAGACTTTGTTTTGAATTAATTCAGAGAATAGAACAAATGGCCAGAAGCATTTGCGCCCAGCTAACGGAAAAGTATCCAACATTATTATAAAAATAAAAATGAAATGTAAGAAATAAACCATCTTTATTCTTGCATTGAATGGCATTAGGCAGCTGTTAACTAGATTTAATATACCTTGTACTGTTCAACTTGAATATTAAATATTCCTATTCATAGTTATTATAATTATTGTAGACCCACTAAGAATATTACATTTATAACTACTAAATGTCAGAAACGTTAAATAATTTTACAATGAGATCATATATTCTTAACAAGAGATTTTTGGTCAGGTTCAAATATATTTAAATCTTTAATAATCTGTCTATAATCTTTTTGAAATTGTGAACTACTGTTGATAGTATCCATTGTAGTTTACTCACTTGTAGCAAGCATATAAATGTAATGCCAAGAATTGATGCTGGGATTCTCTTACCCAATATTGATTGAGGAGAAGAGGCTGAGCTTTTTTTATGATGTTACTCAGCCAAAGCTGCAATGACTGAAACAGATGAGCTTCAAAACCTGTTATTTTTACCCAACCATTCCCCAACTCAGATGGATGTTCAACTTTTTTTAAACATCTGGAAAACTTTCAAGAGATCAAAACATTCAAAACCAAGATGATTTTATTTCGTGAGTGTGATTCTTTCCAGTGAGAAATAAAATTGTAATTCTTTATTAATTGTTATAATTTTTAAATATTTTTCTTTGAAGAGAAAAGATTTACCCCGGCCGGGATTCGAACCCGGTTCGTCCGCTTCTCCGTGGCAGTACTCTAACCAATTGAGCTACCTGGCTCGTAACACGGCCAGACAAATCCATTCTCTTTACCGATCCTAATTATACACGAGGAAGAGAGATCGTTGAACAATACTTTAATTAGGATCTTGTTGACTAACGTCATTATATTATTTATAATTTTTAAATATTTTTATTTTGAAGAGAAAAGATTTGCCCTAGCCGGGATTCAAACTCGGGTCGTCCGCCTCTCCGTGACAGTGCTCTAACCAATCAGTGAAGAGAACGGATTTGCCTGACTGAGAGGCGACCCCTGGTAGCTCAATTGGTTAGTGCACTATCTAAATATCGTGTTGGAAACTATTTTTACTAAGCACATGCATTAATGTCTAAACTTCCTCATTTCCAACGCAAGTTCGGCTTCGTTCCCCGTCAGTGTCCCGATGTTCCACGTTGCAATTCTCAAGTCCGTTTCCGAGGCCATTTTGATTTCTTTGAATCAGATTTACTCTCGCGTGGGTGAATGGCCTGACGCGAGAGGCTCCGTAACCTCGTGACAACAGGCCCCTTTAGTCGCCGTTTACGACAGGCGGAGATTCCGTGGGTAAATTCTATCCTCTACCCACAGGGAAGCAATCCTGGGACACAAGCCAGGAGTCAATAGAAGAAGAGGAGATAGCCGATGCCATTGAGGAAATGAAGGTTGGAAAAGCCACAGGAGGAGATGGCATTGCCCCAGAGTTTATCAAATACGTTGGCTAAGAACTGATGAAGGCCCTTCAAGGGCTATTTCAAGAAATATGGGATTCCGGGAGAGTACCAAAGGATTGGAACATCAGTGTAATTATTCCGATACATAAGAAGGGCAACACTACAGAATGTAAAAACTATAGGCAGATTAGTCTACTTTCTGTCGAATATAAGATATACACATGCATTTTCGAAAAAAGACTACGGCGAATCGTGGAAGAACAGCTCGAACCGGAGTAAGCTGGATGTAGACAGAAGCAGGACCACATTTTTGTTCTTAGAAAAGTATAAGAGGGAACCTGGGACCGAGACAACGACATTTTCCTAGCCTTTCTCGACTCTTGTTCCACACCAAGAGATGTCGAATGCTTTGGCGAATAAAAACGTCCCAAGGGATCTTATCAATGCTATAAAAGCAATTTATGAAAATGCAAAAGGGGTAGTGCGGATCAATGGGAGAGAGACCGATACATACCACATGGATAAAGGAGTTAGGCAGGGTGATAGCCTTAGCCCCCTACTATTTATAGGTTTTATGGATGAGATCTATAAAATATGCAAGAGAACATCACCAACTCTAATCGGTCGATGGAATATGCGTCCTGTCCTCATCCAGAGCCTGCTCTACGCTGATGACATCGTTCTTCTGGCGGACTCTAAGGAGAAGCGGCAGCAAGCCCTTGTGGAATGGAAAGAGGAGCTCCAACAAAAGGGAATGACAATAAATATTGCGAAAAGCAAAGTGCTTGTCATATCTAGGCATGAACAGGGAGATGTGCATTTGCTATGCAATGAGGTTCTCGAAGAGGTGGACCACTTTCCCTACTTAGGAACCATGATTAACAGGTCTGGTAAAGTAGATGAAGAAGTAAATAATAGAATCAATAAAGCAAATCAGATATATTACCAGATCTGTAATAGCATAGTTGGCCACCGAAATGTAGGGAAAGCGACAAAACTTCACATATTCAAAGCAATATACCTCCCAACACTTACATATGGGATTGAAAGTTGGATCATGCTTGATAAGCACATCAGCTGAAATGAAATACCTTCGCAGAGTGGTCGGTAAAACAAAAAGGGACCGAGTGCGGAATATAAACATAAGGGATCAGCTACAGGTGGAAAAACTGAAGACCTCCAACGAAAAAAGACAGCTCAACTGGTTCGGCCATATCTGTCACATGGACGAAAAATGGCTTCCTAGAAAGGTTATGGAAGCCCGCCCGATAGGCAGAAGACCCCGTGGACGCCCGAGAATCCTCTATGAGTTTAATATCCAAAGAATAGGAGGTAAAAGAGGAAAAACCCTGGCTCAAATGAAGAGGAGTTGTCAGGACCGGGAAGAATGGCTCTAATGGATTGAGGCCCCTCTACGCTAAATGGCACAAAAGAGGTAGCGAAAGAAAAAAAAAATGTATTAATGATGTAAAGATACTTAAAAACCTCCATTCTTTGCATATCACGCCAATACTTTCCAATTTTAAAGACGATGGTTTTAATAAGCAATAAAAAAAACAACATTATCATGATGATAATTTACATTCAGAGTAATCTAAAAAAATATAGAAATTATTTTCCTTTTTAAACAGCAAAATAGATGAATAATTCTTAAGACTTCATAGTTATTTAAATGGATACTAACAATTCTTAATTAATTTACGATTGGTCAAGAAACATAGGAACTAAATAAGGGAATAACAGGGTTAGAAAAAAAAAGTTTAACATTGATAAAAATTTTATAATAAAACACATAAAACAGAACACATAATATCAATAAAATATGAAAGTTTACCAAAAACAAGTTTTTTTCAATATAAAATTAACTTAAGTATAATTTAACTCTTATGGCATTAAACAGATTAAACATATAACAAATTTTGCTGTTAAATTACAACTTACAACAAAATAAAAGATATTAATAAAATAATAATACATTAACTAGGAAAAATCAAGTTAACAAAATTAAAATAAAAATGAAATACTGTTTAAATCTTATTAAAATACTTTGAAAATTTTATAAATGCTGCAAAATGAGGAACTAGTAGGTCATCACTCATCTTTTCAATCAACTAAAAGATGTGACATCAACCTAAAACAGTGACAAAATTTATTTCACTACTTAACCAAATGAGTAAAACACAGAATGATAAAAATATTGTTTATAAAATTTAGACTAAGAGATAATAATAAAAAAATAGACTTGAGAAAAATGGTGGAGTTTTTTACATTGTGCACAAAAAATTTAGTAAAATAAAAACATTTTAATTTTGAAAGTCCACATCAAGGATAAAATAAATTTTAATAATAATAACAAATGAATTTTAAATATCTTTTCTTTTTTTTTTTATATCACCAAGTGATTTATTAGTCTTAATAATATAATAATACTCTAGATCAGAGGTTCCCAGACTTTTTTTCTCACAGACCACTTTCAAAATTTAGCTGTTTCTGGTGGACCTGCTGTACCAATGGCAAACTGATTCTAATTATTAAAACCAGTTTTTTGTCACGCCAACATATACCATTGATGCCCCCGGGGGTACACATGGACCACTTTGGAAAATAAGGCTCTTGAGCTAATACACTTTAGTCTTATTGTCAGACTAAATACTATACCTGAAATTCTTAAGTAAATTATTGTTTCGAAAAATATATATTTTATTAATAACAATTTCTTACTATCAAAGCAAATGGGATGTGTAAACGGAAATAATTAGGAATGGATTCATTTACTTCTAAAAAAGTAAGAAAAAACAACAGATTTTCTTTATAGCTTTTTCCAACCACTAAGGATTTTTATAATGAAGTGCAGAATTGTTGTTTAATCCAAGAGCTAAAGGAATCATGGAGCACTAAAATGACAGGGAATCAATGCAGCTCAGGTTATAATAAAGTTTTGAAAAAGAAATGTTAAATAGACATGTAGACTGGGATAAATTTTGATCAAATCTGGAAAATAATTTAGACCTCAATATTCCGCTTAAAACAAAAGGAGACATCAATTCTGCAATAGACAAACTTACAGAAGCAATACAAACCAATTTAAAAGACAACACCTTACTAAGTAAAAATCACCATCAACAGAATAACTGGCCAATTAATATTCACGAGTTATTAAAAGAAAAACGACGGGCAAGAGCGATGTGGCACCGCACCAGATATCCATCGGACAGGAATCTTTATACCAAACTGATAAACAAATTAAAATCAGAGATCAGAACATTCAAAATTTGTATTACCGTACAGAAAATCTCAGTACTACTGACAAATCCTTATGGAAAAAGAACTCCTAAAATATAAAAATTTCAACCATCCACTTTTAACCGAATCCCAAACCTGATCAAGAAAAATCACAAATTTTCGGCTAGCACCTATTTAACACATTTGACCCTCATCCAGATATCCTTAATCCAACCCACTCTGAATGCATTGAAGCAGAATTAAGTATTTCTCTTCAGTTGTCCCCTCCTCCTAAAGCATTCCATCCTTCCGAAATATCAAACATTATTCATAGATTACCCGCCAACAAAGCTCCTGGGCACGACCTAATCACATCCCACATTCTAAAACGCCTTCCTCGGAAAGCGATCCTACTCCTTACATATATACAATGCCGTACTCCGCTCCACATACTTTCCTGATTCCTGGAAATTATCAATAGTTAAGATGATACCAAAACCTAAAAAGCCACCAGAAATCCCATCTTCTTACCGTCCTGTATCTCTCCTGCCCACAATGGGCAAAATACTTGAAAAACTCATTCTGAAACGTCTTCATCCTATCATAGAATCCAACCAAATAATCCCAGAACATCGCACTCCACAATCCAGCAATGTCATCGTGTGGTGGACGTTGTCTCATTAGAGTGGGAATGTACTGCATGGGGGCTTTTCTCGATGTAGAGCAGGCTTTTGATCGAGTCTGGCATCCGGGTCTGCTGTACAAACTCCGTAAATTCTTACCTTCTACTTACTTCCTTATTATCAGTTCCTACCTCAGTAATAGAACCTTAAAAGTAAACCATAATTTTTCCTACTCTTCCCTCTTAACCCAGTTTGCCGGTGTTCCTCAAGGTTCCTGGGTCCCATCCTATACACGATATATACAGCTGACATCCCAACCCATCCAAGCACTGTCCTCACTACGTACGCTGATGACACATGTGTGTTATCAGTAAATAAGGATTCATTTGTTGCATCCCAATATCTTCAATCCCATATTTTGAAATTTCAAGATAAATCCTAATAAATCCCATCAAATTACCTTCACTCTTCGTCATAAACCTACGAATTCCTGCCCTACTGTATCCTTTAATAATATTCCACTGATCCCTGTCGAACAGATACGTTACCTTGGACTCCATCTGGACAAATGTCTCACTTGGAATCCTCATACAAGACTGAAAAGACAAGAAACTGCTCGACGTTTTCGCCTACTTCAACATTTACTGGACAAACATTCTAAGCTCCCAATTAATTACAAAAGATTCATTTACATGACAGTTATCAGACCTGTTTGGACACACGGAGTTGAGCTTTGGGGCTCTACTAAACCAACCAATTCATCTCGTATCAAATCCTTACAATCCAAAATCCTTCGTAAAATCCTCAATGCTCCTTATTATGTCACAAACAAACTCATCTATCATGATCTTAATATCCATGTTGCTGATTTGGCCCAAACTAGATACCTATCCTTCCATGACAAGCTCCATACACACTTGAATCCGCTAGTCTCTCAACTTGCTTCACATACTATTCCTGATAACCCTCCGAGGCGTCTGAAAAGAAGATGGCCTCGAGACATTCTACTATAGAACTTTATTGGAGTGCTACCGATGGGTAGTTTCTCCGCAAGTGTTTTTTTTTTTTTTCATGCCATTTGTTCATATCAGCAAATTTACTTGATGTAGTATTATTACAGTTGTAAACATCAATAAATTATTCTAAAAAAACAAAATTCTTCAGTTTTGACACCCTTCTTCAAGATCAGTGATATGGGATTGGAGGCTTTGGGATGCAATAACTGGATTGGTGTTGACTGATAATACACATGCATTATCAGCATAGGTGGTAAGGATAATATTAGGATGAGTTGGGATGTCAGCTGTATAAACTGTATAAAGGATTGGGCCAAGGATACTACCTTGAGGAACACCAGCAGATTGGAAAAAGAGGGATGAAAAGATATTATTATGTGTGGGAGTTAGATAGTTTGGGATTGCAGTAAAAAAAAACACTAAATAAGACAAACTTATTTATTGTAAGTGCCAACGTTGTAGGCCATCTTCAGGGCTGGTGGAGGGAAGAGTCCTCTGATAGTCATTATTATGGTTTACTATTAGTCATTATAGTTCCTCCTAAGACATCATTATGGTTTATTTGGAAAGTTCTATTTGTGAGATAGGATTGAAGGATGAGAAAGTATGTAGGGTAGGGGGTATGAATTTACGGAGTTTGTAGAGAAAGCCTGCATGCCAGACTCGGTCAAAAGCCTATTCTACCTCAAGAAAGACGCCCGAACAATATGATCCATGTTCTAATGCAGAGGAGATCGAGGAGACAGCAATGTCATCCACCATACGATGACATTGCTGAATAGTGGAGTGGGATGCTCGGAATCCAAACTGGTGATCTGGTATTACGTGATTTGCATCAAGGATGGGGTGCAATCATCTTCCAATAGTAAATCAGAGAAGTACTTTTTACATTCCTTGATTGTTATCAATTGAGAGCTACTCTTGTGTCAGGCTTGGGTCTTTATTGTTTTTTAACCTTTTTTATGCCTCTTTCACTTTTTGTTCTCGGATACAGCAATCGATCATCTCACTGTTTAGATCCTAGAACATCTTCATAGTCTCTCTCTTCTTAATAACAGCAATTTTGGCTTCTTGAATTTATTCACTGAAAGAGTCATTTACTGATGGCCATTTCTTATATGTACCTTTCCTTTCTTCCACGACCTCATCTTTCCACCTGTACTTTTTTGTTAAACTCTCCTCCTTTCTCTCCCCTAACGCCTTCAGGGCCACTTTGTTACAAATCTCCTATAACACATCATAGGTAATATATTTTTATATGGACTTATCTTTTATTTTGTTTTGTAGCCTCTTCTTGTACAGACCATCTATTGCTTCATGAAGACCTTCCATCTTAAACTCTCTTTTTTCCTCCTTGTCCCTATATATGCATCAAGTAAATCTGAATAAGATTTTGGCCTTAATCAAGAAATGAACTGATCCGCATTCTGCTCCTCTCTTTACACGGAGATCCAACAGAATCACCCGGGCATTTCTTTTCATGATAATGCCATCAATTATTGATTTGAGATTCCTTGGATATTGTTGCCATGGATATTTATGTTGGAAGAAACCATTAAGTATCGTCAGATTTTGTTCACACAGATCTATACGGTTTCATTAACCGTATCTCCTCCATGTCTTCCAACAACCGCATACTGTTTGGTCGTCTTTCTTCTTTGGCATTAGGAACCTGCATACATATTTTAGTCTTAGTTATGTTTGTGCTACACGGTAGTGAATATGTCAAATGATTAAGTATATGTTTTACTTTTTTGTTTTAAAAAAGACAAGTGAGCTTTGGAGGCCCATAGTAAGTTATGTAAGGTATAAGGAGACGATACCTTAACAGAACGTTTTGCTCAAAAATAGTTTGCCATGTTCCGGAGACATGAGTTTGAAAATGCACCATGGATCAGTTGAGTTGGCTCATCGAGGTTGTTCCGAGTGATATCAAGGTTCTAATCGAATAAGACAGGTCGCCACAAGTAGGAGAAATAGCAGACACGGGAAAAAGGTTTTGGAACTGTTAAAAGGCATTTAAAACAGCTTGGCTACATGTACTGCCACACCAACTAACTGAGACAAAAAAAGGCTGCCCCACCAAATATCAATCTACAACTGTCTTCTGAACTGGCACGAAAGGAACATAATTCTCAAATGAATATTGAAGACCTATTGCACGCAGTGTGTGAAATTGAATAAAGATTGTGGGAGAAACATCCAGAACTAGTTGATCGCAAAGGCGCTACATTTTATCATGACAATGCCAGCAAAAGTTAGTGGAACTTGGCTGAGATGTTTTATTACACCCACTGTATTCTTTGGCCCTTGTACCATCCTACTACCACTTATCCCTACGAAATTCCCTCAACAGAAATCGTTCACTGATGAGAGAGATGTGAAAACATATCTCGATCAAGTTTTTCACTTCCAATGAATCATCAATCTGCTATCATGTGTAGAATAATGAAGTTGTTAGAAAAATGGCAAGAGGACATTAATAAAAGTGAAGCATATATTATTGATTTTTTTCTTATAATGCAATTGGGAAAAACCACAATGCAAAGCCTTATGTTTCAAAAAATACACCTACTTACCAGTCGACGTTTCGCCTATTCAGGCATTATCAAGACACCAAAATCAAAAAGCGGGTTATGTGAATCGCATCTCGAAGAAAAAGGTGCAATACATCCCAACGATCAACAACCCAAACAGACTCCAACATGAGACAGCACCCCACCACCAAGACGTTCAACATACAACTCAACAAGAGTTGTATAACCCATTTTACACCCGCTTTTTGATTTTGGTGTCTTGATAATGCCTGAATAGGCGAAACGTCGACTGGTAAGTAGGTGTATTTTTTGAAACATAAGGCTTTGCATTGTGGTTTTTCCCAATGGCATTATAATAAATAATAGTGTTTCTTTTTGAGTTTTTGGCTCTATTTTAGTGATTGATTTTTTTCATTTAAATTTTAATTATCTTTTAGGTACAGAAGTAGTACTATTTTATTTGAAACTCTGTTTTTATCTATGTAGTTTCCTTTATTTTAACAACAATTATTTATTTTTACTCATTTTATTTATTTCATCTTTGCTGCGGGGGAGAGGGGCCTTTCACAATAGAAACGCAAATCTCTTCTCCTGGGAGTTGCCGGTTCCACTGAAGGTGAACATCTTGAGAACGAGAAAAACAGAGGAGGGGTTAAAGTGATAATACCAGGGTGACCTGTAATTTGAAATCTAAAACAATGACAAAAAAATAAATAAATCAATCTAATTAATTTATAAAACATTCAACCCCTTCAGTAACTTGTAGACAGGGGGAAAAAAATAATAACAACCTTTCCAGTTAACGATTAATATAGACAATTTATTAACCATAATCTTTTTACAAACATAAAATGGGATCCCTCTTTGAATTTAATTAAAAAATACAAGATAAAAATTAACCTATTTATTCAACTATCACTCACAATATATAAAAGGTGGAATATGCCAAAGACATATTATTTTCTTTTATCAAAATGAAATGGATAAACAATGTCATATAAACAAAAACCTTGTTGATAAGTAACTTATCAAACAAGTTGATAACAAGATATCTCACACCGTTGGCGTAGAAGAGGAGAAGATTAAATAAATAAAGATATTCTAAATAAGGAATATTAATAGTCAAATCTTCGTAAAGCAAGTATCTTACGCGAAAATCGTTAAACAAAAAATTAAATACAAAAAACTTCAGTTGTTTCTTCAGATTTAGACCGTGTAGAATTAAATAAAAAAAAAAAAAATGGTGACTTCCTCTGAAAGGTCATTTTACTCAAAAAAGTCCCCCTAAATTATTGCGTGCATAATAATTCAAAAACATCTACGTTTCATTACCTTCCAAATAAGGCATTAAAATAAAACATCGGTTAAGAAACCACAAAGATATGATAAATGGAAAACACCGGTAGAGCCCAAGAACAAAGGACTCCGACACAGGAGTTAACTTAGTTCGGATGTGCTCTCTTAGCTTACTTGCTCTCAGATTGGATTATATATATGTAGATATAGTTACTTATATATAATATTATTTTATTATATCACTTATTAATTTCTTCCTCATTTATTATTTATAATTGAATTGCAATAATTAATTAAATGTATTATATTATACTCTAAGAAATATTAGGTTATATGCTATTTCTGTATTGTTACTCTAAAAGGGACATGTCCGAGAATAAATGAAGCCTTTATTATAATTATTAATTTCAATCTCATTGTGGACTATTTAGATTTTTTAAGTTTAAAAAAATAGATAAATATTTTTAAAAATTCATAAATGTATAAGAAAACTAGATTGTAAAATATTTTTTGAATCCTGTTCTAATGAAACACTTTGGCAGGTTTTATTTATTTTTTTAAATAATTAATTAACCATCCTTCAATAACATTTCAAAATATTTGAAATTTTAATATCAAAAAAAGAAAATGTACAGTGATAAAAAAGTCAATATAAATATATATATATATATATATAAAATGAAAAACCATTGACTATAAATGTTTACCTTAATAACTGCAGCAATTACCAAGCACAGGAGCGAATATGCTCTATCATCCACTAGAAAAAAAATTAAAAGAGAAGTTAAAATATAAAACTAAATTGATAATTAAATGTAGAATTACAAAGACTTTCAAATAATATGTCTGTGGAGATGGATAAATAATAAAAAAAGAGAAAAAAGAACTAGCTCAAGCCTTAGATAATCCAGAGAAAGTTATAAAATGGGATAAATCCCAAAAATATAAATAAAAGCTAACGAGGTATTCTTCCGCAGAGCTTGATATAACCTACTGCTAATGGTTTGAAAATATCCATATCAATTTGCTTACCAGACCTAGAAATTATTGATCTCTATATAACTATATTACGAGGGCTATTCAGAAAGTAAGGAACGTTTTGGCATTTAAAAAAAAAAAGTACAAGAAAAACATTGTATTATATACATGTGAAAGAGGGACTAAAATACTACTTTTCAACATAGTCACCATTCAAATTCAGGCACTTATAGTGGTGGACAAGCTTCGAAATTCTTGTCATAGAATTCTGCCGCCTGTGATCTCAGCCACTTGGGATACCTACAGAGCTTCTCTTACATAATATCTCAAACAGGTAAGAAAAACTAAAAGGCATGCATGGAGGAAGTAGTGCAGTGATGTGAACAACACTCCTGCTGCCTGTCGCATCAAAAAGATGCAATTAACTGTCAAAGGATGTTGGACACATGGTCATGGGTACGCTCAGGACGATGGGTGGGTACACACAAAATAAATGAGGTGGAAACCTTGAGGGAGCTGGCTAACAGTCACTTCCCAGGGTGTGTAACCCAGGAGGCATGTACATTAACTCAAGTTGACCTATGGTAACTGAGGATGTAGTTCCGATGGTGTACAGTGGGCCAATGCCAGGGAAATCATAGATATGAATTCCCTCAAATGGGCGATAGACATGTTCGAGCCCTAAAAATCGGGAGGTCCCGATGGCATAATACCGGCTCTGCTGAAGCAGGGATTTCCGGTTATTGGGACCTACCTGCTGGAACTAGTTATAGGCAGCCTTGGTTTGGGATATATCCCTCTGAAGTGGAGAACCTCCAAGCTACGTTATCTCGCAAAACCTGGCAAGGGGTCGTATGATGATCCGAAAGCCTTTAGATCAATCAGTCTGCCATCCTTCTTGATGAAGACTCTTGAGAAGATCTTAGACAGACACATTAGAGAAGGTGTACTGGTAAATAACCCCATACACCCACTACAATTTGCATATCAAGTAGGGGAAATCCTGTGAGGTTGCACTTTTTAACCTAGTGTCAAGATTGGAGAAATCTTTGAAACAAGGCGAAACAACTGTAGGCATCTTCGTTGATATTGAAGGTGTCTTGGACCGAACGCCTTACAGCATCATAAGCAGGGCCTTTGAGCCAGATGGATTAACTCCATGCTGGAACACAGTACTCCATAATCTCTGAACTTAGTGGCACCAAACTGTAGATAAACCTTAATGAGGGCTGTCCGTAGGGCAGTGTTCTATCACCCCTGCTCTGGTGGTGGCGGACTCACTTCTGTAATCAATCAACGGAGCAGGCTTCTATGCACAGGGGTGTGCGGATGATGTAGTTATTCTTATAGGTGGCAAACATCACTGTGTAATCTCTGACCTACTCAAGGCAGTAAAAAACATGTTGTCACGCTGGTGCTTGGACAATGGTTTGAGCATCAATCCGCGCAAGATAAACGTTCTGGCAGTTATGAGGAAGCGGAATGTGGAAATGAGATTACCGACGCTCAATGGAACCCAGTTATGTTGGAATAATACAGTGAAATACTTGGGTGTGACACTGGACAACAAACTAGTTAGAACCAACACGTGGTCAACACGAACAACAAAGCCATCAGATGTCTTTGGGCTTGTAAAAGGGCAGTGGGGAATTCTTGGAGATTAAAACCAAGAATGATCTACTGGCTGTATACTACAGCCATTAGACCCATTGTGACATCCCTGGTGTGATGGGACTGGTAAAAATGGACCCAAACTTAAGTTGCAGAAGCTGCAAAGACATGCATGTCTATTGATGGCAGGTGCTAGAAGGACAACTCCGACTGCTACAATGGAGATGATGCTTGGCCTCAGGCCTGTAACATTAGAACATGAGTACCGAGCCATGGTCTCCCTGCACAGGCTGCTTAAACAGAATATAATCCCAACAGTTTTGGCTCACTGCAGCTCATGGGAGTTGTTCACAAAAATTGAGGCCGATCGCATCTTAGCCATGAGATCGGATTCGCAGTTACGTGACTTAATGTCACACAAATACAAGGTCGAAATTGAAACCAACCTTGCAATGGCATCAACTGTTATACAGAGGGCTCTCTTACAGCACTGGTGCTGGGGCAGGGTTCCGGAGGAAAGATAAACCTAGGGTAGGTACTTGGATCTCCCTAGGTAGGTATACTTCAATTATGTTTCAATCAGAATTGCTTGCTTTAAATTACTGTGTACGGTCACTACTGGAGGAGCGGATAACTTTCTTCACAAACAGTCAAGCTACCATTGGTGCACTAAGTGGGCACAGTACAAATTCACGGATTGTATGAGACAGCTATGCAGTCCTCAACAAACTGGTGAAGAACAACAGGGTTAGCATTGAATGGGTTCCTGGGCACTCGGGCATCCCTGGCAATGAAGAAGCTGATAGGCTAGCCAGCCTGGGATCAGATAACATTCCATGCACTCCCGAACCACTATGTGGCATTAGTCTCAGCTACGCTAAGAGTAGAATAAAGGCCTTAGGAAATCGTACCAATACTGGTGCAGGTTAAAAGGATTAAGACATTCCAAACTATTCCTTGACAGCTCAAGGTTGTCTTCACATGTAATGCTCTTCTGGATATGGACAGGGAAGCATTAAAAACTATAGCGGCATATACAGGTCGTTGTAGACTCAACGCCCACATGTTCATGCTGGGACTGGTGAGTTTACCCACATGCCGCTTTTGTCCTACAGAGGACGAGACACCCTATCATGTAATCTGCCTATGTGATAGGTTTGCCGACCTAAGGTTCGATACCTTTGGTCAGGATAGAGTCACTAATCCTAGGCTGGTCGAATTAATCAACCCAGCCAGCATACTTAAATTTGTGGGTTTAGCTAAGCTTAGATTATAATAATAGCATACAATGGGGCGCACAATAGGTCAAGTAATGGTTGCAGTGCAACTTTATGTCCATTTAAAAAAAAAAAGGGGGAAGAGACACACGATTAAAAATCACAGTATCACATAGACTATACATACCAACATCTACTCGTGGTGAACTATGTTTAGCCAAGCAAAGTTTTTTCTTCTTTTTTTTTCTCCAGTTTTTCCAAAATAACTTACTTTTAGGCATGTAAACAATTTTACTGCAAATTTTGTAAATAATATTTATTTAAAAGCAGAATAGTGGTACTGAGATACAGTTGGCCACCAAGGCTTACAAACTGTCTTGAACCATCTACTAAATAATGGGTAGGCTCTAAAAAATGATACATTCAAAATTGTGTGGATCCTGGGGAGCCCTGTCTCTTTAATACAGAATTCAATGCTGATTAATTTACTATACCATAACCTTTTTGATGTTCTGCATTGTTTAGGAATAATATATGATAAACCAAAGTTAGTTTTGGCCTATTTGTTAAAGAAGATGAGAATTTTTGTTTTTAATCTAATGGGTAGGATCCCATTAGAACATGATATTTTCTTTTAACGGGTTTATGTTTATGCAATTTATGCATCTAATTCATGAACTATTATAAATTAGTGAGGGGAGTAAAAGAAGGAAGGGGAGGAGTATTTTGATCTAAGTTCAAAAAACTCTTGCTTAGGGATCATATCCAACTCTCTTCTAATTTAAATTTTACTACTAGTAGAAAATTTTATCACCTCAAGAAAATTTAAAGTGCGTAAGAAAAAGTAACATAAATAATACCAGATAGCTATGATGTCTGGCTTCAGGGTATCCCTTAAGTCTAGAATTATCACAAGTTTTCAAAATCTGGTATGAAACAATCTAAATTAATTAAAGTAAAAGTATAGATTTTACCACTACCTCACAAAAAAACAAAAGCTATCATCATGGGCCGTAAAATACCATGCCAAGAAATTTAAATCAGTTGAAGTTTCCATATAATGAATATATCTAACAAAAGAAGAAAGGAATCAACACATTTTGTGTGAATAGGATGCTCTTATCCTCTACAGATTGTAGTACCAAAAATATTCAATGCATAGACCTGAATATAATACTAAAATAAACCCCAAGCTTCATAAAAGTCATACAATTTATTTGGATCTTTAAATAGACAGGGCTTTTCACAAAAGATCACATTCTTTTGGCGAAGAAGGGATTCTCATCCTTACATACAAATAATAACAAATATCATTATTATATTACATCCTCATAAGTAAAAATAAATAAAGAATTGACATTAGAACTCACATTTCTCCGAGCGACAGCTATCTCTGATTCGCACTCTTGATCGACATGGATAATCGCCGCGATTTCAAAGTTGCCATACATACCGCGAGGGTAAGACAAGTCACATAAGGGACACAAGGGGGTTTGTTGACGCTGAGGCGAAGAAACACAACCATGGTCGTTGTACAGGATATGTTCTGAGCTAAATCAAACAATACATTAAAAAAACAATAGAAATAATATAATGCAAAATATTATGGGAATTTTCAGTTCACTGATTATATTTTTAGCAGCAGAGCATTGCATACTGCGTATTAGGTATCCCACATTAGTGTCCATAAGTGAGCAAACTTTTTTCAGTTGATCACGCGAAACTAAAAATAGGAAAACGAAAAAATGAAAATTCTTGTCGGACTAGTGATACATACCTGTTTTCATGTAGGACATTGTTTCATTTGGGCAGAGAACACACTAACCTCTTATGTAATATTTTTGTCCTAAAGTTAGTAATGAGAAAAAAGTTCTTGTGGTATTAACAATTTCTGAGCGTAGGGCCGGGATAACGTACCACACAATTTTTAGGGCAATATAACTGTTAAATTATATAAATATTAACTAAGTAAAAAAAAAAAAAAATCAGCTGGTTAGTAATAATTTTTGATGACCTCATCATCGATACATGTTGGAAGGAGGGGACGGACTCTTTGATCAAACCATAAATTTTGTAGGACAAATATTTTCAAATAATTTAGATAATTATCTTGAGACTTAACAAAAAAAAAATCCAGTTAGTAATAAATTTTTGAGAATCATCAAATCGACATATTTCCTCATTGCTACCTCTGTTAGCTTCCACAATCGAGAATTTTCGCAAAGGAAATTGTTGGGCGTCTCATCAACACGAAGATTCAGCTTGATAGTAATCAAGTGCAAAAATGGACCAGGGATCCTGGACTATATATTTTTATACCATACAATATTTTTAGAGTTGTATCAGGCTATGGTTTTTCAACTCAGAAAAGACATTTCTTTCACAAGGTTCGGTAATTATAGGGTTGTATATTTTTTTCTTTTTCATGATCTCTCGTTAATTCAGTCATTAGCCCAAAATATAAATTTATTGGTTTATTCAAAGACCTAAGACCTAACAATTAATACAACTGATAATTTGAAAATACCCAAAAGGTTTGTATATAAACAAAATGTAATTGTGATTTGTCTTAGAGATTGTTAATAATGAAACTAAGATTTGAAATATTACACTATTATAAGTGCCCCTCCCTGCATACTAGTACTAAATATTTACTTGTAAATTACGTATACAAAACATAATGGTAGTACTAGAAGGCACTACTAGGCAGTGAGAGGGGGGGGGGGAGCCACCCAGTCTCCCTGAGGTTTTTTGGCCAACAAAAGTTTTCCCATTCATTTTTTTTATTGCAAACTTGGATTTACACTACTCAGACATGCCCTTGCAATATATCAAAAATGCAACTCTTTTTGATTTTTTGCACTCCTTTAATACCTGGCTGCTGGCCTATATGGAAAAAATGACCAAGGGGCGTAACTCAGAATCTATTAGACCTGCAGGCCTCGGTGTGTGCTTAAATTAAAGCTAATTAAATTTACTACAGCTTCATTCCCCATGACTTTCACCGTAACACCACTCCTTCAGCCGGTGTTCCTCACGAAAGTGGGCAACTTAAAAATTGGACTTTTTGGAAAAAATTACCAATTTTCAAAGGGGCGTAACTCAGAATCTATTACAGTTACAGAGCCGCTGTTGGATTCAAATTGTAGCTAATTTAATCTACATTAAAAATGGTCACCTATGTTTATATTTTTTTTACCAAAAACGCACCAATTAGGAGATAAAGGCCAAAAACTGAATTAACTCTGAAAATTTTGAGGTTTTTCAACAACCAAAAGTTTTCCCATCCGTTTTTTGGTTGCAAACTCGGATTTCAACTATTCAGACATGCCCTTACTACATATCAAAACATTTTCCTCTAACTGTAGTACAAAAATTCTTCTATAAACGCTGGCAAAATTAAAAAATAAGTTCTGCTTATTTTGTGTTATCTTTGACTGCACCTCCCTGTCGTGTTATTATACATTTTAAGCACTCAATTTTGTAAAATTCAATAGCATGATTAGTATTCACAAATTGTTCTGCCAATGCTGATGACTTGCTGACCATCTCTTTAACGCTTCTTATGTTTGCCAGTCTTGTACATAAGTCTTCTCGTTTTACCAAAGTATATATATATATATATATTCCAGTTGGCTCTACAGATCTTGTAGATCTTTGGCTGACTTTAACAGCCTTCTCCACCCTATCTTTTTTTTTTTTTCCAACCTTTCCTGCCAATGGCATACAGGTTTTTGCCTTGAATGGGGGGGTTCACCACTTACTTGGTTTTTTTTGGCAGAGACTTCACAATCTCTGCCATCGTCATTGGCTTATTTCCTTTGATTTCCAGTGTAGGGATTGGGTTTTCTTTTTCCTTACCCTTTCCTACTTCCCTCCTGTTCTTCTTTTTCGCTACTTCAGTATATTCCACTTCCTCTGTATCCTCCTCCGTCATGTTAGTGCCTTTACACATCTCCGTCACGCTGGCCCTTTGTGGCATCGGTGCCGGTTATGCTCCTTGGTACTTAATCCCGGTCTTCGACGTCCCTGGTTCTGGTTGCCTGGGGGTCTCTCTTTTTGGTTTCTGTGCGCGTCCGCTAGCTTTCTTTGGAGCTACGATGTCCGCCACCTTTCGGGCCACCATCTGATGAAGTTCCTCCATGCAGAGCACCTCCCTCACCACGTGCTTCACCAACGTTGGTATTAGTTTTCTTTCTGTCTCCAGTCCGAGAATGATATATCGCAGGGTGGCGACACTCTTGCTTCTCCCTAGAAATGGAGTTTTTCACCCTTTCTAGGTAATTCCTCATCTTCTCTTGTATCTGTATTGCCTTTTCACCTGGGTTGTCCTCGCAAGGGGGGAGGGGAGGAGTTACCTCCCTCTGCCTCTTCTTTTTTTTCGATTTGGGGCTGAATATAATGGCCCCATCTGTTTCCATACCTTCATTTAGTTCGCTTTCGCTGGTGGCCTGCATAAACGTTTTTGGGGCCCCCTCACCAATGACCTTCTCGAACCTCGTCTTTGGGCTAGGTTCCCCTTTGCCTGTCGTTCTCTCACTTATTTTGACCACGTCCATTGGTTCCGCTTTGCTTGTAGCCGCCATCTTGTTTTTCCCTTCTTCTTTGGGTTTTTTTTTTGGTCCCAATAAAGCTTTTTGGGGCTCTTCCTTGTTGTCTATTGTTTTCTTTTCCTTTTTCTTATCTCCTCCGAAATCCATATTTTTTCCGTTTTTACGTAATTTATTACGTAAATCTATTTTTTTTTTTGACACTTTCTCCTGTCTATCGGTTTTTTCCCTAATTTGGGATTTGGACAACCCACAAAAAAATAATTAAGGGGGCAAGCAACAACTTCCGTCCAACTCACCAACACAGCGCACAATTTAATAAAAAACAAAATAATTTTTTTTTCCTGTCCACACCGGGCTACACAATTAATATTTTATTAATTGGGTAAGCTCTCCTGTTCCCTGGGAATCCTGACTCGCACTAGTGTCCCTCAGGATTCAACCAGCTAAACACTAAACCTCCAGATCACGATAAAACATGGATAGGGGGAAAAACTCAACTCACCTCTGAGACAGTTGGAAGGTGACTGACTTCAGTTTTCTATCTTTGTGGTGGGGGTAATCCTCGGGAGCGTATCAGGCGTAGGTCCTTCCTCTACAACCTCTGGAACGCTACTCCTCTCCACCTCTATCTATCCTGGGCCACTGATTTCCTGTCTGCTACATGAATTTCCGCAGCATCTTTCTTGACCCTGTCTATCCATTCGGTCTTTGGCCTCCCTCGAGGTCTCTTGCCAACTATAGTGGCATTCATCGTTTTGTAGAGGTGTCCTGAGGGATTAATTCAAGCTACGTGACCTCCCCCCCCCATCTTAACCTCCTTGCCTTCATATCATGATAAATGGACTGATCAGTTTCCATTAGCAGTTCCTTATTGGGTTTTCTCTTCAACCAGGCTTAACTCTGATCCCATACCACTTCGGTTATCATGTGGAGGATTTTCCTTTCACATCTCTCTTTTCTGCTTTCCAGGGTGCCTGTAAGAGCCCATGTCACACAGCCATATATTAGAACTGGCTTTATTACAGCATTGTACACTTCAATACTCTTGAGAGAGAGAAAATGCTTTATTTGCGCTTGTTACATGCTGGTCTATCTCAGTTAATTGGTCATTCCTTGAGGTTATTGTGGATACAAGGTAATTGAAGTTGTCTACTTTCGGAAACGATTTGCAATCTACACAGATGCTGTTACTGGGGTGGACTTTACGGCTTACTATCATGTATTTTATTTTTTCTTCATTCACTTGTAAGCCGATTGATCTGCTTCTCTCATTCGCATCTCAGCAAGTCTCTCAATATCCCTTTCATTACTTCCTCTGAGGACTCCTATATCAATGGTGTATGCTAGAATTTTATGTTTCATTGCGGATTGGCGATCGTCTGAACACAACTTAGTCAATCTCACCAATTTAGAGGGAATGCCCAGTTCAGTCTTGATCTTCCATAGACAGGTTCTGTCCAAAGAATCATATGCAGTTTTGAAGTCTACAAATAAGGCATGCACATCCTGTACTACTTCCTATCGTTTTTTGAGTACCTGCTTGTTGGTCGCCTACTATCTTTTCATAATTATTATGCGATTAAGCAATATGTTGTTTATTATCTTATAGGCGAACGGAAGGAGTGCTATGCCTCAGTAATTCCCACACTCGTACATGGACGGACCCCTTCTTTAGGATAGAGCATGTTCGGCCTGTTTCTAAGCATCTGGTATCTTTTCTTTCTCCCATATCTTCTGGATTAATTCTAATAGCTTGTCTCTTACTAGTTCTCCTCTATCTTTGAACAATTCTGTTGGTAGGTTGTCCAATCCAGGGGCCTTTCTTCTTTTAAGCCTGTCAATAGCTATTTAAACGTCCAGAGTGTCTGGTTTTTCAAGTTCTTGAGGGTCAAGGTCCTATTTGTGGTCCATGTCCTCTTTGTTCATATGGTTCCCTTGGTTTAAAAGTTTCTGGAAATGTTCTTTATAGATGTTTAATACCTCTACTTTGTAGGCTCTATATACAATCCTTCCTAGTATCTGTGCATAGTTCGCATATATTTCCAGCCTGCCAGTTATCCTCAATATTTTGTAGTCTTTCCTGAGTAGATTGGCCAGGTTCGACCAAATATCACCTAGAATTTATGATCTCCCAAAAATCCACAAGGAAGGAATACCTCCTCATCCTACAGTGATTTAAATTGTTTCAGTTATATATGAATATGAATCAGCAAAATATATACAATAGTCTCATTTACCCCTGAGGAAGCTAGCAGTAAGGCCAGCAAAATTTCGGCAAAGAACTTTACAAAACAGTCGAAACCAGAAGAAATACGTGATGAATGGAATAAAAATACTGGCAGTTGCAGTTTAAGAGAGTATGCTTATTTATATTTCCAATAAGATATTCCAACATTATATTAAAAGTAACTTACCAATAGATGTTTGAGCACGAGTCGCACCTAATTGGAATAAAATCTGAAACAAATAATATTAAATTTTTAATTTAAGAATTACAATTTTTTTCACAATTTTAAGAATACCAGATATCTATTATTACATCACACCAGTGGTACATCAATGCAATAAAAATGAATATTGACTACAATATTTTAAATAAAAATAGTAAGTAATAAATATTTAATAAATCAAATATCAATACTAAATCGTCGGCAATCAATATAAAAAGGACTTACCAAATAGTTTTGACAAATGAATACCATTATCAAAACCCTCAGTTTCGGGCAGTTCCCATTTTACATTGCCCTGTGTTTCAAGCAGTTTCAAAATTTAACCTTTTTATGCAAGAACCATTCTATACTTAGGTAAAACTTAGTTATACTATTTGAAAAAATATAATAAAACTTACTACTTGATTTCACATAAACAAACACATCCTGAGTAAACAATTCACTATTTATGATACAAAAATTATGAAATATCCCTTTCTTTTAAATGCAATTTCTTCAGTTGTTTCAAATTATTTCTATTTAATAAAAGGAATTTTAAAAAATAAAATGAGTGGTAAAATTATTTCATCTGATTGTAATAAACAGCAATAGCAAGAAATGGCACTGAAAGTGAAAAACTAATTTTATTGAAAACTGAAAAAAAAAATGTTTACCAAGCATTTAAGTTTAAATAATAATTAAAAACAAAGGTAAGCAAGTAAACAAAATAAAAAGTTACATAATAGTATTCAGCAATAATTTAAATTCTAGTTGGAACTTTATAAAGTAAAAAAAAATTTTTAAGTGCTTAATTTCTTTTAGACATATTTCTAGGTATCATAGACTTAAATAATTAAATTTCCGTAAGTATAAAAACACCTGTAACAGTACGTTCCATGAAGGGTTTGGAGTTTAGTACTTGGTAAGGCCTGTACTGTTTTTAAGCCAACTGTGCTGGGAGGAAACTTGGTATAAGCCATGCATTAGCAGGGAGGTAATATGGTCATAATTACACTCAACCACCAGGTTTTCTTTTTGAGAGTACCTACCCACTTCATAGAGATGGGGTACTCTTAAATAATTTTCTGCAATAGTTGGTCTTGAGCCTGGGACCTTTATATAAATGGAGGAATCCTTATACATTGAGTTACTTATCTCCCATAGACAAACTACAGACCAAAAAATTATGTATGGAGATACATTTGCACAGAACAGATTTGATTTAAATTACTTTCTAAAAAACAATACTTGATGTGAAGTACAAGGTCTGCATGTACTTTAACTGTAAATTAAAGGCGCTTTAAACTAACCACAAACAGTTAAAAGAATAAGGTCTAAAAACTAGCCTTCAAATGTTTGTAGACTAAACTAAGACTCTGATAGTTCTGTTACATTATTATTATTATTATTTGATTTTTGGTTTACAACAAATTGAGGAAAAAAATTCATTTAGTAAGTATTTCTTTAGAGAGGTTTTTAAATTTTCTAGTGATAAAGGTGAAAATTCAATTAAAATAATGGCCTATGTCTTGCTTTAATTAAAATATTTTGACTAATAATAAATTAATATTAAGTAAACAGACTTTTAAAATCCATGCTATAATTTTGGTTAAGAGATATGTATAAAACTGCTGTGACACCAACTCTTAAGTAAAATCATAAAAAGATTAAGATAAAACAAAAATAAGACTACTGTGACAAAATGATATTATTAGAGCCTTGGTGGCAAACATCTTCACTAACAAAGTACTTCTTGTCTATAAATGAAAACTACCTCTATTTAAAAAAAAAAAAGGTTTTCATAAAAAGAAATAATCACTATTGCTTCATTTGATTTGAGATGGACAAAAAATTGCAGACAACACTATATTAATAAAAAAGATGTATACCAATAGACACTATTTATTACCCAATTATAAAAACTTACAGAGTCACAGGACAAAGAAAATAATGCCTTAATAATGAAGGTATCAATATTGTCAAAGAAAAATATAATATGTCCATCCACCAAAGTGTGTGATCTAGGAATCATTAAGGAGTATAAGTACCGAAACAGGTGAAATGCCTGCTATATGTGCTGATTGCAGTGGGTCATCACCCTGTAAACCATCCTGAACAATGAAGGATCTCAAGAAGTTACCATCGGCACCCTTTATACACCAACCAGCTCAGGGGCCTTCAGACATTAAAAAAATAATAATAAAGTGGCATTAAGAAATTAGCAAATTTGAGATTAATAGAGCAAAATATAAAACTTATATTTGTAATTTAAAAAAATAAAATTAATAGATTAAACCCGTGAAAATATAATAAGAAATTTTTGAAAAATCATTACATTTTAGCATTCCTTCAGAAAATAGTTGTTTTTTGTGCTGTCTAATAGAACAATTGGAACCATTTACTTCACTTACTTTACCAGTTACTTCATAGAACTTCACCAACCATTTAATCTTTTCGTAGAATTTACACATGCTGAGTTGTCTAGCCTAATATAGAATATTAGAAACCAAGGGTGCCCAAAATGAGAATCACAATTATACTCCTTCCTTTACAATAACTATTTCTATATTAAATATTCTTTTAGGCTTCCACGACCACTATTATTACAAAAGACTTTGTTTATTTCTTCTGGTTTAGACCGTGTAGATAAATTTCTCGCCAATGTTTCGTCAACCATGCTGATGACTTCCTCAGGGCTGAGATGAGAATGAGCTATATTATTTAGACAATTATTTCCTTAATTAAAATCCAGCTAACAACTATTTCTTTATAAATTTTTACCCTATAAACATACCTTGACTTTTCATTTCAATAAAAATATTATTAGGGTGTATTAAAAAAAAAAAAGACCATTATTACTTTACCTAGCATTTATATTATTATGGAATTTTTTATATTTTACAATATTTTATGTAGTATAATTTCTAATAAATATCTATGCTTTTTACAATAAAAATAATATTAAAATTGAAAAAACTGATAAAATTGATCATCATTTTTTTTTTATACACCCTATTAAGAATAAAAGGTTTAAAAACCTAATCATAGGCCACATAACAACTCCCAATGCAGCATGCATTATTTGGGCTGGACATACCTTCTGTAAATCAATATATTGGCAAACATATATAACATAAAAATGTCAATTGTCACTGGTAAACACAAAAAAAACACAAGAACTTTTGTCCATCTATTTGTTTTTTAAAAATCATTTAACAACACACCTCTAATATTGAGCAACTGATAACATATTGACGGCAACATAACAGAACTTTTATAAAACTGCAATGTTTCTTCTTAATGTTAATCAGGTAATTGAAAAGATTTGCCAGGTGTTACTTCCCTTTAAGATCTTACTGTATGTAACAAAGTTTGATTGTTTGGCTTAACTAAATTCATCATTCTTTTCTTTTCTTGGACAGATTGTTTTTATACTTGACTGGGAAAGTTAACTTCTAAATATCGATTTTAGTAAGTGTGCCTGATGGATTAATACTTCCAATTATTATTAAATTAATTATTTACAAAAAGAAATATGTTTTGGATTATATTTACTTTAAACCAACTATCAAGTTACAATCGGTTCTCCAAAATTTTGAATATGCGATTACTATTATATCTTTTTACAATCAAGACGTTGATATATTCCTGGGAGGTGATTACAACTCTAGAATTGGCTTGCTTAGGGAGTTAAGATTCGGATTTATGTGAGCACAGCTCGCCGTTTCAGGCTACTTCAATATTTAATAGACAAACGTTCTAAGCTCCCAATTAATTACAAAAGACTAACGAATACATGACAATCATTAGACCCATCTGGACATACGGAATAGAGCTTTGGGGCTCCACTAAGCCTTCGAATTACTCTCGTATTCAATCCTTACAATCCAAAATCCTTCATAAAATCCTCAAAGCTCCTTACTTTGTTACGACAAAGTAATCCATAATGACACGTTTGTAGCTGATTTGGCCCGAATCGGATATCAATCTTTTCATGACAAACTTCATTTCCATTCAAACCCACTAGTTTCAAACCTCGCAACCTCTTCAATTCCTTGACCTTTTAAGTTGAACTGTTTATTTGAGTACTACTACCGGGTAGTTTCTCTACTTGCCTTTATGTCGGGGCATGATTTATCTTTTATTATATTTACTGGATGTATTCTGTATACAGTTGTAAATTTCAATAAATATATTTAAAAAAAAAAAAAGGATTCATGTGAGGGCCTACCTCTTCTTAACTGCCGATCTCAAAGGATAAAAATGTGAATGAACGCGGGAGGTAGCTTTCTCAGTTTATGGAGGATAACGGGTTTGCAGTATTGAACGGCCGTACCATAGGAGACCTAGAGGGTGAGTTCACATTTATGGGAGCCTTAGGTTCCAGCGTAATTGATTTAATCTGGTTGAACCCAAGCGGTTCATGTAGTACGGGATATGTTTGTTTCGGATGACTTCTTAATATCTGACCATTTACCGTGCATACTGCTCTTTGATGAGAAACTAAGTGACAACTCTCATACTTCTTCTAAAAAAAATAATATTAGAACACTAATCTCTTGGGATGATTCTAAATCAGGGCTCTTCTAATTAAATCCATAAAATTCCCTCAATTGGGCAACGTTGACAGCCTCGCTGATTATTTTTACTAAACTTTATACTCCACTGCTAGTGAACTAAATATTATACAGCTTAAAAAATCGTTCAACATAGCTAATAAAGAGCTGCACAGAAATCGACCTTGGTTTTTTCCCCCTTTGCAGTGAAGCAGTGACATGAAAAAAAGCATATAAATCTTTTGTAAATAACAGCTTCCAGATAAATATATAAAAAAATTTTCTAGAAAAAAAGAAAAATTATAAAAACGCAATAAAATTAGAAAAGCTCCTATTTTGAATATTTCATCAAACTCTTCAGTAATTCGAAAACTCAAACTGTTGAAACTTCCTATCAGAACGAAATTGCTATGAATTCCTGGGTCGATTATTTCTCCCAACTCTACGCCCCTATTCAAGCAAAATATTTTATAGTACTGGATGTTTGACATCCCTTCTTTGACGCCAACTTCTTTATAAATGAAATTAATTTGGCTTTAGAAAATTGTAAAATTTCAAATCACAGGCCTGGACGGTCTGTCATATGAATTTTATAAAAAAAATCCCTGAAAATGATGTAAAATTTATTCATAGACTGTTTAACATAATTTTTAGCGAAGAAGCGCCGTGCTTGGTGTAAATCTGACATGTTGCTACAATTCAAAAAAGGGGACCCAAGTAAACATGAAAAATATAGAGGAATTTCTTTGATGAATTCGATTGCAAATATTTTCACCCAGGCTCCCAGTAATCGGCTTTCTAATTGGACCGAATTCTGTAATCCCCTAGTAGAATGCCAAAATGGATTTAGAAAATACAGAAGATGCACTGGTAGCCACTTTACTCTATTGATTCTTATCCAGTTACAACTGTTGAAACCCAAAAGGCAGGTTTACAGGTTTGTAGAAGTCATTCGGTACCGTTATTCATGGTTTGCTATGGGAGAAACTCTTCCAATTTGGAGAAAGTGAAAGTGGGTCAACATCTTGCAAGCCCTTTACAGCCAGACTTCATTTAGGGTTAAATTTTATAATGAATTTTCTAAGGAATTCCCTGTTTTGCAGGGCATTCTACAAGGGGACATCCTCTCACCCATGCTTTTTTCAATATTTGTGAATGATTTAGAAGAATATCTATTGAATGAAGGTTGTTCTAGAGACTATACGTTTTGGAAAAATACTGTGAAACAAACCAGCTTAAAGTTAATATAAACAAAACTAAAGCTGTGATATTCAAGAGAACACAAGGAGGATTTAAAAAAGAAACCCTGTACTATAACCACAATAAAATTGAAAGTTAATTGAAAGTTCTTTCCACTTCCTCGGTACAGTTTTCTCTAACTCAGCTCTTTTTCATTTGGCGAGCCATCATGGCTAGAGCTGCTATCGCTATGAATTCGGTTAAACAGATTATAGTCACCTCTAGGTCACCCTCCTGGACCTTAAAAACCATGCTTTACAATAGTTTAATCTGTTCAGTTTTGTTATACTCCTGTGAAATATGGTCATTATGGTACTTAGATAAAATAGAGAAAATTCAGGTCAGATTTTATAAATCACTCTTTTATTTTTACTCAAACCCCAGGTTACATAGGAACAAACATGTTCCAAGGGAACCTAAATTACCTCCTTACAATGAATGCATGAATATGTTGTGGGTCTGTTCTCTTTACAAATATATTTATTGCAAATATTACAGAAATAAATATTGTCATTTTTTTTTAACCATATGCAATACCTTGCCCTCTTTCCATGTAACCTTTTCTGAATCATGAATGCAGTGAATTTTTTTCCGAGTTCAAGTAAAAAAATTGTTCTTGAAAAGCCTTTTTCCACTCCAGATGTAGATCAATCCAAAGATGAATGCATTTACTGCAACAATATCTATCAGATTCATAAAAAGTGCCACCTTTTAATTTTCCGCTGACAAGTATACTCACTTATCATGATGTCAAGATAATGTCCACTCCTCATTTCGTGTCATTGTAATAGGCAATGATGTCAGGCTTTTTCTCAATATCATTTTCTAGGATGTTCCCGCTGTGATAATAAGCCAATAACAGAATTTCTGCAAATAGAGTTCTGAAAAATCTAGCCCCCTCCACCTTTTCTCTATTTCGTATACTAGGTGCCTAATTTTGCATGTTAAAATTGTCATGAAAAATTTTCCGTACACATTCTTTTTCAATGCCTACAGCTTCAGCATTTGAAGAAATACTTAATCGACGGTCACACCAAATCAAATTACCGACTTTTTCAACATTGTCATCCGTTTTAGACGTTGAAGGACGACCTGGCTGCGAATCATCTTCAACGTCTTCTCCGCCATCTTTAAAACGCTTAAACCATTCAAAAACACGTGCCCGCAATAAACATTCACTGTCATACACTTCTTTCAGTAAATTATAAGTTTTCAGTAGCGGTTTTTCCAAGTTTGAAGTGAAATTTCACAATAATTCGTTGCTCTATTATTACACTAACCATTTAATCCGGCAAAACAGAAAAACAACACTAATGCGGAAATAGGCTCTGACTAAACGGTATTGTTTAGAGAAGCGAGGCTAACTGCATACTTCAGAGAAAGCTTCACACTAAACAGCTGTCAGTCAATGGCAGTTGGCGCATGCGTACTTGTTCCGCAGCCTCAGTCTCGTCATTTAATAGCCACACCTCGTATAATAATAAAAATTTACGGTGGTAATCGGAACCCACACCGGCAAACAGACACTAACTGCAAATATTCTTCTAAGAAATTATATAAAGAGCCTGAAAAGGCATAGTCTGTGAAATAAGGCTAACAGTAACTACTAGTTCCCATCCTCGTTTTTCAGAAAAAAATTTATCCCACAGTGATTTATTTTGTACATGAAATTCGTTAGGGCTCGCTCTACGTGTTGCAGACAGTCTAAGGATAAATGTCCTAGACTCTTGTAAGCTTAACTTTGTTTTTGACTTAAGGAGAGTCAAATATTTGAGCTTGGGGTCGTTGGGGGACCCCACCCGGTATTAGGAGGGTTAAAGAGCCGTTTCGACTTACATTACAGGTCTTCTTCAGGATAACATTGCAGCATTTACAGCCATCACCATACCAGTAGCACTCCAGCAGTCGTAGGAAGAGGAACTGGTACTGGAACGCTCCCGGCGATTAACCCCACTCTTACAGCGGAAAATCGAGCTCAGTCGTCTCACAGCTACCGAGCAGGTAAGAAGTGTTTCCAATTAGCTCTGTGATAAGTGCGCTGGAGTGTCAGTTAGTGTGTGATTGAGACCCGAGGGACACTCGTGCGATTCGGGACTTTGACGGACAGGAGATTTTCAAAAATCAAAACATTTTTGAAAATCGAAATTATTTTTTAAAAAACATATTTCTGGAAAAAAATTTCAGTGTAAAAATACCTAAGAGTGGACGAAGATATACCCGGAAACAACGATGAGGGATCTCAGTCAGGAGACCTCAATACCGGAAAAGCCCCTCCAAGGGAGCTTAGATAATACAATGGTAGGGCAAGTAAGCCCCGGAAAACAACAGGCAGAGTCAGGAGGCGTAATTACCCTCTCCAGGTTTTTTGACAAGGTACTGGAGCCGGTTAAGGCAGGGTTGAAGGTGAAACTTCCGCCGACTAGTGAGAGTGACCTCAACGAGGCAAAGGAATCGGAGGTGGTCCAGGACTTCAGCCCGGAGTCAAAAAAAAAGAAGAGGAAGGAGAGAGAGAGTACCCCCCCTCATGCCTATAGTGAAGGCAGCCCAGCAGATCAAGCGCATAATATACAAAAAAGTATGAGGGAATATATGGAGAGGTATAGAAGTACCATCTCCAAGAAGAAACGGAACTATGTAAATACGAATATCGAAAAACTCCGGGACATCATCCTAAGACTAGAAGGAGAGAGGAGGTTGATACCGGATATAGTTAAGCACGTGGTCAGGGAGATACTGAGCACGGAGGAGCTCCACTGTATGGTCGCTGAGAGGGTGGCAGACATTGTGGGCCCGATCGTTGTAAGCGGGCTGCCCAAAGCAGCAAAGAGAAGAACGAAGAATACACAGGCAACAGGAGCCGGGCCCATCGGTGACCCCCTAGGACCAGAAACTGGCCCCTAAGCTGATGGAACCGCAGCCCTCGATAAGCAGATATTGGGGCGCACCGCCAGCTGAGATGCCTCAAAGGCAAAGTGCCACCCCAATCGTGAGGAGTAGATTAGGACCGCCAGAGGAGGAAGAAGCCCCTATACACTGTAGTGATGGGGAAGAAAAAAAAAAGGGGGCCAAAGGAAAACCCTGACCCGGCCCGGAAGGAACAACAAAATAAGCCGCCGATGACGGCGAATATCGTCAAGAAGCTCCCCTCAAAGCCCAGTGATGTAAAGGGCCCATACTTCGTCACAATTAGGGCTGAGGGGAAAACCCCCCACTGAAGTTCTCGACCAACTCCCGTCACCGGCGGAGTTAGGAGTGGGGGTGAAAGCGATAAGGGCCACCAAGGACGATGGTGTCCTCATTAAACTCCAGGATAGGCAGGCCAGTGAGAGGTTGGTGGCCTGGCTGAGGTTGAAAGAGCAGGGCCTGCAGGCCAAAGAAGGCCAAAAATGGAGGTTAGGGGCGTGCCTGATGGATGGATAGAACCCAAGCTGGAGGAGGAGATAAAAAGGCGTACCTTGAGAGGAAAGCAGTCCAGGTTCATGAGGGTCAGGTCCGTGTCCTTCTCCTTCTGCACGGAAGGAAAGATAGGACAGGACTGGCTAAGACGTGGATCCTCAAGATGGACCCGCAAATCAGGTACGCCCTCCGTAACGAGGAAGTGGTGATTGGCGGATGGTGGTCCCTCACATTCGTGGGCGCCCTTGACGCCCTGAGGTGCCTGCAGTGCCAGGGATATGGACGCTCCCAGGCGACCTGCAAGGAAAAAGAGGTGATGTGCAAGTGGTGTGTGGGGCTGGGGCACATAGCTAGGGACTGCCCTAAGAAAAGTACCGGGGGACCCACCTGCACAAACTGTGTGAGAGGAAAACTCCCCAAAGGCAATGCAAGGAGTGGCTGCTGCATACAGGAATGTGATCATCTGCTCCGACACCAACGCCCGAAACACGGTCTGGGGGTCCAGTAGAACAGATCGGCGAGGAGAGAGCCTCGGCGGGTTCGTCAATGGTCACCAGTTGGTGGTCCTTAACGAGCCCTCTGAAACGCCAACATTCAGGGGGCCCAGCTGAATTGACGTGATGGGTGCGTCGCCCGCCATGGCAGATACGTTAGGGGGTGGAACCTCAGATCAGAGATGAGGCCGACGGACCATCGTTCTGTGGTGGGGAACAGGGCTATGTCACGAAAAGGGTCAACTGGACCGCATATAGGAGTCATCTGGAGGGGTTGCTCGTGGACGATGAGTGGGAGCGGATGATGTCGGATCGGGACGGATTCATTGATGCCGAGCCGAGGTCAGTCGGCTCACTGACATCATCCGGGACGCGGCGGAGCAATCCCTCCGAAGGAAGACAAAGGTGAGAAGACCGGTCCCATGGTGGACGCCGGGCCTAACCACCCTCAAGAGACAGCTCTACAGGGCCCGGCGGTTGTACCAGAAATGCAGATGTAAAGAGAGGCGCACTGCACTTCGGGATGAGTACAGGCGCAGGTTGGTTGCCTATCGGAACGTGGTCCGTACGGAAAAGAGGAAATCCTAGGAGGAGTTTGTAGCTGAAGAGACTCAAAAGAATCCCTGGGGTATAATGTTCAAGGTCGCCTTGGGCAAGCTCTCGCCCATGCAGACGATAGCGGCCCTGAGGATTGGTGAGGAAAGAGCGGTCTCTATGGAGGAGGCTGCTCAGATATTCCTCAGGAGTACATACCCCAGGGATGACCCTAGTAAGGACTCCCAGGAACAGGAGATACAGATACCCACCGGGTACTGACCTATGCCCACCATGGGATATCTGGGACCTCTGTAAGGCCGTGGGAAAAGAACGCAAGGGACGCACTCCAGGACTGGACAAGGTGGACGCCTCCATGCTGAAGGAAGCTACCCCTCTCATCGAGGAACGGCTCCTAAGGATATACAATACCTGCTTGGATGAGGGATACTTCCCGAGGCAATGGAGGAATGCGGACCTGAGATTGCTCTACAAGGGAGGGAGCAAAGATAAGGAATTACCTAGCTCCTACAGGCCTATCTGCCTTCTTCCTATGATTAGCAAAGTCCTGGAGGGCCTCATGATGACCAGCCTGCGACCCACACTCAGCAGGGCTGGTCACCGACGGCAGTACGGATCGACCAAAGGCAGGGGAACTGTTGACACACTGCTGCAGGTACGTAATGACGCTGAAGCGAGGGCGGAGAAATATGTCATGTTATAATCACATTATATCATCGAAAGGGTAAGTGATAATCACAAAAACTTTTTTTTCTAAATAATCCTTAATAAATGGGCTATCAAATGATGAAAAATATTTATGAGGTTTTGACACCTTTGTTGCGTTTTACTATGTTAAATATAAGTTGTAACATTTCGGTTTTACCGATTTTACCATGTCCTAGAAGTATTTTTTTTTTTTTTTGCTAGAATTTGATAAATAGCCTGACATTCTATTAAACCAAGGTTTAACTTTAAAACAGTACAAGATTTCCAAATATTCCAAACTATCCATGGATATCTTCTCAATTACAAATTAATTGTAGCCTAGTAACTTAATTTCTCATTCATAGCAACCTTTAAGCCTCCTGAGCATGTAACAACAGGCTTCCCAAGTCAGCTATCTTTGTAGTCTGAGCTTCCTGAGCATGTAGCAACATGCTCTTCAAATCTTAACAGGCAACTCTACAGCAGCTTGTTATCTCAGCTCTTGGCTCTGTCTGTTTCTTGTGCTCCTTGATGAAACATGGTGTATGTGAATTTACAGTAGGGGGTACTTATTTTCTCCAAATAGAGTGGTTTATTAACAGTATTACTTTATATTGTGTGTGAAACAGTAGTGTATTTTATTTACAGTTAACTTAGTCAAGTGATGGCTTAACAGTTAATTATTATTATTATTATTTATTATTATGTAAATGGAAGTGACAAACAAGATTTCAACAGTTTACAGTTACTGTAAATATTTTATATAATTGTGCATAGAAACTTGTAGGAGTTATTTACTAAGTTTAGTGCACATTATTGATCTACTGATTTTTTGCTAAGTTTTTTTACATTATTTATTTATTTTTTAATTATCGTACTATCAAGATTAAATGGAAGCTAAATGCAGCATAGGGGATTTAACATTAACTGACTGCCACAAAACTTGTTTCATAAAAAATAAAGGTACCGAAAATGTAAGTAATTTATCCGAAGAAGAAATCAATCTAATTGAACTAAGGACTGGGAAAGAGGATGATGGGGGGACAATTTGTTTTCACTATAAACATTATTACTTGAATAAATATGAATTTTTACAAAAGAAATGCTGTGATCCATACAAGAAACATAAGAAACCAATTACAAAAACACTGAGAGTAGTCACTGTACAGCAAAGCATCAATTTCAAAGTGGTTCAAAATAAAACCAGGAGAAAAACTATGTGCCTCCTGTTGTAAAACCTAGTTTAAAACCCAACTCACTGATGATGGTAATGATAGTGACAGTGAACATTGCGAAGAGAATGACAAACCATATCATAATTTGCAAAAAGAAGAGGTAATTTCTTCTTTAAATACATCGTTAACAGAAGTAGGTTGCTCGCCCTTGAAATTTCATGCACTAAATGAGCACAGTAAACCAAATTACGCCATAGCCAAACTTGAAAATTTGCAGAAAAATGTGAAAAAGAAAATTGAGTAAGTTCTTGATGATGAAGTGCCTTTAGATAAAACAAATTTAGAAAAGATGGTAGAAGAAAAGGCTGCAGACATGGACAAGCTAATTAATAACATAAAGGACAATCTACATTTAACAACAAAGAAAAAACAGATTCAGCTACTGACTATACCAGTATCACTAGACTGGTCTAGACAAAAAACGAAAGACACTTTTCAGGTTTCAGATTATTCGGTACGGCAAGCACAGAAACTTTTTAAGGAAAAAGGCTTGTTAGCAGAACCAGACTCAAAAAGAGGGAAAAAACTTAAACCTGAAGTCGTTGAGTTGGTAAAACAATATTTTCAAAGTGATGAACAGTCTAGAATTTTGCCTGGGATGAAAGACGTGAGCATAGGGAAAAAACAATATGAAAGAAAACGGTTGGTTTTAGGCAACCTACGTGAAATTTACTCAAATTTTAAAAAAGAGCATCCAGGAATTAAAGTTGGTTTTTCTAGGTTCTGCTTTCTCCGCCCGAAATGGTGTGTTTTAGCAGGTGCCAGTGGCACCCACTCATCATGTGTCTGCACTATTCATCAGAACGTAATATTATTAATTCATGCAGCACACTTTGAAGAAAACTACAAAGACCTGACAAAAATGTTGGTATGTGAAAACCCAAGTCGAGAATGTATGTTAAGGCACTGTAGCCTATGCCCATCAAAGGAAAATCTAACAAGTTTTTTACTTAGAAAATTTGAAGATTATGACAAAGACGACACACAATTGAATTTAATCAGTGGGTTTCAACCGACAGAACTCAAATGATTACTCAAACAGCAAAAATTGAAGACTTATTGCAGACCTAACATCTAAATTTGAAAAACTTGTTCCCCACTCCTTCATTGCTAAGTCGCAATCAAAGTTTTTCAAAACACTAAAGGAATCTTCCAATGGAAACATTGCTGTAGTCATTGGACTTCAGTGAAAATTACTCCTTCACTATCCAGGATGAAGCCCAGGGATACCACTGGACATCTGGCTCCTGCACTGTACACCCTATTATAGTTAACCTAAGCAGTGTTGAAAATGAAAGGTTAGTCTTGTCTCTTTGTATAATATCCGATGACATGAAACATGATGTTTCTATGGTCTACAAAATTCAAGAAATTGTGTCAGAGTACGTTAAAGAAAATTATTCACATGTAACAGAGATTCACTACTTCAGTGATGGCTGTGCAGGCCAATATAAAAATAAATTTAATTTTATCAACTTCTCTTGCATGAACAAGATTTTAAGATCAAGGCACAGTGGTCGTTTTTTGCAACTAGCCATGGGAAGACTGAATGTGATGGAATTGGAGGCACCGTGAAAAGGTTGGCAAGAAAGGAGTCTTCAGAGACCTCTTGGAAATCAGATTCTGTCTCCATCACATTTGTATGAGTTTTGTAAATCAAACATTACAAAAGTTAATTTTTATTTTATTTCTAAAGATGATATGCTTAAGACACGTTCTGACTTAGAAAAACGCTTTGAGGACATACAAAACAGTCCCTGGAACCAGAAGCTTCCATAACTTTAAGCCGATAGACAGTTCAGGGAACTTGGAAGCAAGGAGAATCAGTTCCGATGAGAAACCTGCCCTCACGTTTAACTTTAATAAATCAACATCATTCGTGACACAAGAAAATTTGAATCCATCATGCTACGTTGCTTGTAAATATGATAATCTATGGTACTTTGGAATCATAACTGAAGTGAATAAAGAAGAAGGTGATGTGACTGTTCAATTTATGCATCCTGCAGGGCCATCACCATAATTTCATTGGCCAAAGCGAGAGGACATTTGCCCCGTGCCGATACTTCATGTACTTGCAATTGTTGATCCTCCTTACACTTCGACCGGAAGGACCTATAGGTTTCCAGAAAAATGTGTCAGCTCAATTGAAGGGAAATTTTCAAAACTCCATTAAATGTTTTCCTGTAAAATTTGGAATGCAATTAAGATGTTGGAAATATTAAATAGTTTATATAGGTAAGTTAACACCTATTGTTTATTTTTAATTTTTGAGTTTGTTTGAAATTAAGTTCTTTGAACAAGATGATTCAGGTTAAAATATGATGTTATGAATTGAATAATAAAATATACCTTCAGATATCCTTAATAATAGTGCAAGCCTAGAGATCATTATAATCCCTGGAAATCCTCATTGCTCAGTATAATTGGACGGAAAAAATAAATTGGAAACCTATTATATAATGTAATGAAACACAACAAAGGCATCAAAACCCCATTAATATTTTTTCATCATTTGATAGCCCATTTAGTAAGGATTATTTAGAAAAAAAAGTTTTTGTGATTATCACATACCCTTTCGATGATATTTAATTTAACGCTAAACTATGTCTTTGTTTAAAAAAAATACAAAGATGCAAACAAAATATTTTTTTTCAGCCCTAGTAGGATAACTTAAAGGTTTAAGGTATTTTTTTCTAGAATCTTCATTGTTTCAAGAATAAGCCTATAAATTTTCATGGAGATTTAATGGTAAATAAAAAGTTACAAATTATTTTCGAAACGTAAGCGTCCTTCATTTTGCAATATCCATAGGTTAGAATTTGCGGAAATGCAAAACTTTAAAAGGCTATAAAAAGGAAACGGTAAGAGGTAGAGTGTTAAAATTTGGCATGGTGACTTATCTTCATGGGTAGAACAAACAAGCCAAGTTTCATCAAAATCTGAGATGGTGGGTGAGAAAGTGATTTTTCTTAGGTTGAATAGATGTGTAACCACCCCCTGGTGAAGAGCTACCTCGAGGACAGACGAGTCACAGTCCGAGGTAGCTACCACAGGCACGAGAACAGGGTGGAGCGAGGATGCCCACAGGGTTCGGTCCTAGGACCGGCCATGTCTAAGCTAATTTTCTACGAGTTGCTCGGCGTCCTGGAGGAAAAGCGGTTCCCTGCTACGGCTTATATGGATGACCTTGATGCGATTGTCTACTCGAATAGCAGAGCCGGGATCTCGGTGGAGGCCGAGAGATGTGCCAGCTTGGTGAGTGCCTGGTGTGAGAGGAGGGCGCTAAGGATGGTAGCCGCCAAGACACAGACCGTTTTATTCCGAAGAAGAACGGATAGGGCTCACCCTATCAGCTTCAATGTAAATCAACAAAGAATAAGGGCAAGTGAGGTGCTCACTTACCTTGGAGTCAGGATAGGAAGGAACTTGGACGTGACCCCTCATTTGGACCTCCTGGAGACCAGGGTGAGCTGGACGATGAACGGCCTCAGTCGGATTGGCGGAGTTTTTTGGGGCCTCAAGTACCCAGTCAGCATGACGATCTACAAAGGAATCACTCTGGGTATCCTGAGGTACGCGTTCCCCTTCTGGAGCGTGAACCTCTCACAGCGGCAAAGAAGGAAGCTGGCAACAGCACAGAGAACGGCTCTGCTGCGAGTGACCAGGACATATAGGACAACGTCCCACGAAGCGGTGCAGATCCTGGCGGGAGGTGTGCCTGTAGACCTCCTGCTGGGTGAAGATGCTACTAAGCATGACGTGAAGAGAAGAGGCTTGGCATTCCTTCCGGACCGAATCCAGGAGAGGATCCGGGCGAACCCAGACAGATGGAAGAACGAGCTCAGGAAGGACTCACTGATGGAGTGGAATGGACGGTGGGTGGCATCGGAAAAAGGGAGCACCCTTAGGAAGTACTTCCCCACCGTAGAGTCGAGACTAAAGGCCAAGTGGATTCTTCCTGACTACTGGATCTCACAAGTCCTCACGGGGCATGGTGGGTTCAGATGGAAGCTAAGCCAGCACGGATATGATCTGGACCCCAACTGCCCTAGCTGTGGAGTTCCGGAAACTGCCAAGCATGTAGTGACATCAGGCACCGCATACGACGCCCTGCGCACAAGGTAATCCATGAAAACAGGCATCTACGGAGTTATTGAGGACGTGTTCCCTGAACTTGTGGAGGAGGAGAACTACGCAAGTTTCAGGGGGTACGTGTAAGGATGGAAGGAGACCATGGGCCCGGCCCACTTCATGCTTACACGGAGAGGACGGGCACCGAGAAGACCGCCGGATTAACTCTTGGAGGACAAGGATAGGTGTGAAGGAGGAAGAAGACGAGGAAAAGGATAAGGTGTAGCCCTAAGGTGCACAACTGTGCACCGGGCTACACCATAGTTCCAGTTGGTTATAGAAATAAAGAGAAAAAAAAAACAACAGTATAAAATACCCGATTTGTATCTCCAGTGGTGAACCCCCACTGGAGGTGACCCTGTATGCCTCACAGGCAGGGAAGGGGAGGAAAAAAAAAAAAAAGCCATCACCATACCAAGTCTAGCTGTGTTTGGGACTGTAATGCAGTCCACAACAAATTAAAAGTGATAGCGTTGAATGGGTATCAGAGGCATTCAAGCATACCTGACAAATTAGACAGAGCAGGCTCAGTTAGCAACTCATTTATTCCAGAACCTGTCTGTGGCATCAGTCTTACCTATGCCAAACGCAGCTATGTGTAAAAATAAGGCTACTGGTATAATAATACTGGTATGAAAAAAAAAATTCTTGTATTCAAGCAATTTCTCATTGGCATTAGTGTGAGTAGGATTAATATGCTACTAACTGAGACAGGAACTCAATCAGAACCATCACAGCAGCATATACAGGTCTCTGCAGACTCAATAGTCACATGTTTTAACTTGGGATAGTAAGTGATCTGCTGTATCAATTCTGTCATAATGAATACAAAATTCTCTCCTCTCAGTGTCTTTCATGTCTCAACAAAAAACGAAAGTGATTTAGAGGGAAACATTTTTTATACCAAATATTTCCCTAAATGAGTGGAATTTTGTTTTTTAGAGACAGACCAACCCCTAACCACATATTGGCAATCGCCATCCAATATTGGATGCACAAATTTCTACCAACGAAATATGCAGAGCTTTGCATAAAGTTAAAAATGGCAAATAGTACAAGACTAGGTGGTGTTACTTATAAGGTGTACTAGTATTATCCCTCTATTTGGTTAAGGGGCATCGAGAATCTATTCAATAGAATGCTTAATGAATATGAACTGCAATAATGAGTGTGATAATATATAAGAAAGACGACTGAAAAACCCAAATAACTGCCGCAATATATCTATAGAAAACTGCTTATTGAAAATATCCACCCAAATCCTTAAGGAAAGAACCGCTTTATAGGGTGAACAAAGTGGAATTGTGGTGGAATCTCTATCACGGATAAGAATCAGAAGGAACTGTGTGGACATTATTTAAACCCTAAATGATTTTATCAAGGATCAACTTCTAATGACAATAATAGATTTGCCATTTGTGGACTTAAGGCTGTCTTTTGACTCAATAAATCATGCCTTGTTTAGAACAAACTTTTTTCCATAGGTATGAGTTGTAAAATTATCAGTAAAACTATATATTATAATGCATAAAAGGTACAAGAAAAAAAAGCCTATCATTAACAGTTCACATAGAGGTATGTCGGAAAATATGAACATAAATTTCACCAAAAAAAATAGTTTCCCTCTGTAAACCACACCAATTTTTTTGATCCAATTGTAACCATGTTCTTCTATCATAGGTTACAACATAATGAAGTATGCACTCGATTGGATTATTAAAATTCTGGAAATGGAAAATCCAGATATCCTATAGTCTGTTCCATGCCGAGATGGCAGTATGAGTTTTGGAGTTCTGTCTTTCACTAGCACACTGTGCTTGATCTCTCTGTCCTTTTTCCTCCCTGCGACATTTAAACAATATATCAACTTCTTCAAATCTTTTGGGAAAAAATATAATAATGTAAAAAATCTAATGCTCTATTAGCCAAAAGAAAGAAAGGGAAAAAAAAACAACCCCTCAGTCGCAATTAATTTATTTTTTATTTAAAGGAAATTATTTTTAAAAAAGTAGCCTGTGAGGAAGTTTCGTACTATAATAGCTTATTTATGTTTGAGTAATTGCTTTTTAAAAGTGGCCAAGCAGCGAACACCCCTACTCTGCTGGTCTAAAGTGTGTACACCAGTATACTAATTCATACTTAATGAATATAATGAGTTATTCTATGGCAGGATTGGGATCAGCAATCATAAGAAAAATAGAAATAACTTTTTTAATCCATTAATAATATGAATACAGATAAATCAACCTTCATTCTAATGAATTTACATTAAAAAAATGGAATACAAAATATTCAATAACCCTAAGGGGAACAAATGTATTAAATACCACCAAATATGTAATGTAAATTCATTATTGTAAATATTAGCACCAAATTGCAATTAATATTTAATGAAAAATCATAGGTTATTGAATATTTTTAACAATAAAAACTTAAAGTTGTAGTAATCATATAAATACTTTTACAAGACCCACCAGGATTTTAATACAACAAAGGATCAAACAACAGGAATGTAGAGGCAGAAATCAATTATGCTCTCGAACCTTCAGGTACATTGCAATGGATGTCGGATTTGGCCTGTACTTAAAGGGGAGAGCAGTAGATTTGTGGACGGGCATCCAGGCAGCTTTTGTTGTGTGTAAACATAAAGTATTCACTCAAGTGGACAGACGAAAAATGTCTACTTCAAATAAAACTAACAAAAGTATACAGTATTCAGGAATCATTGAGATTTAAATTACAAGAACAAAAATTTGAAAATTTTCCAAAAGGATATTAGTTATACTTATTATAATTTAAAACTAGATCATTATAATTGAGATGATTATAATAATATAATTTGAGAAATGGGATAGTAAAGGTTGAGATGAGCTTACAAAGTTGTTGGGCTTGGTAACAAAGGAGTCTCTTCAAAAATTAATAAGCACTGCACCGATTGGTGAACATCGGAAGGGTAAACTTAGGCATAGGATGTAGGATTGTGTTAATGATGATCTTATCTTAATGAATGAAAATATAGGCAGCAATTGCCACTAAGTTGGATGACATGATGTTACTTCAATGTTCATCTGAACATTGTGAAACACTTGCTGAGCCACTGTGTTCACAAAACACATCCGTATTGACTCAGTTACAGGAGCAGGGGGTTCTATTGGTTTAAGATCATAGTGGTTAACCACCTTAAAATGTGCAATAGAAAGAAAAGGGAAACTCGTTAAAATATACTATTTAAATGTCTCATATCTCCCATTTGAGGTTAAAACTAGGAATACATAATTATAATGGGGTCGAAATATTTACATGACAAACAATTGATCTTATAAAAAAGTTATTTTTTTATTTCTAGGGTGACCTATTATCTAGACTTAGTTAAATAAATAATTAGTTATATAAATTGAGTGGATGGATATATGGATTTATATTGATAGTCTAACTTTGGTGAAATAGTTCAGTACAAGTATTAAAACAATATAATAATATTAGCTAACAAGGTCTACACGATTCTATTCATTGAACATCTTTAATGTAAGTCTTAAGTCTTATAATGATTGATTTTAATTTCATTTTAGTTTTACTCTTCTATTCACTAAAGTTTTTATCAACATATTTAATTCTGAGTCTTATGAGATTAATTGATAATGGTATAGTTTGCCCTACTTCAATTATTTATTTTTATTAACTATAATGTATATAAATAACCACAATAGTTTATCATTGCAAACATAACTTACAGTAAAATAAATAGTTATAGTTGAGTTTATTATAGCACTAAGTGTTATCGACTAATTAGTCAGTCAACAATCAACTGGTTACTCTATTGATATTTAAATTTAGAAAAAGGAAAAAATAAAATAAAATAATGAAGTGTAATGTGAACTATGGAAAAGTTTATATGACTTTATAAAGCCTATTACAACTTCATTTGTATCAGGATATAACCTTAAAATAAAAAATAAATTTAAATCGAATATATATTATTACACACATAACTAAATGAAGGTATCAATTCCACAGATTGCCACTTCATGTTAAGTCACAAGTTTCAACTTTTCATTCATTGAAAATAAAAATAACGGTGAGTTTTAGTATGAAAAAAAGAGTGTGAATATGAAAAATTATATAAGTTTGTTTAATTCCCTATTTCTTCATAAAATGATTACGGAAATATACGAATTTCCCATAACTACACTATTTTCTTCACACTGAAACTCATGATTATTTTTATTTTTGAGAATATTAATAATGAAACAATGACAAGTAAAAAATTGTGATTTCACTCTAAGTGACAACCTGCGGAACTGATACCAAAATGAATACTAAAGTCCATAAAAACTTATGCTCTTTAAAATTGTTAAGAGTCGATGATTATTAGAAATTTAATTCATCAGGTATGTAAATTAATGATTAATGTAATCACGTTTTTAATAAAACAATGGAGATAATAGTTAAAAATTGTGTACTTGAAAACTGCTAGAGTAATCATAAGATTAGGCTAAAATTAATAAATATAAAATTGTTTGATAAAAAGTTTGTTTACAATGGATCACTAAGTAAAGTAAAAATGAAATGACACTACTAAACGTTAACTTTGAAAACATGATAATAAATCAAGTAAATAAACAGATACAGCCATGAAATAATTCACTCACCCAATTTGTTACAAAAAGTGTATGCACATGTCTCACTAAATGTAGGTGGCTCCATCGTAGAAACGGAAAAGAATGAAGGATTTCAAACTGTCAATACCGGTTGACAGTAACAGCAAAGAGGTACTGAAGCATTGAGAAAAGATGAAGTGCTAGCTGAAAAGACGTAAGATAATTTTACTACCTTAATACATTCAATAGGTTGAAACCAGAAAAAAAAGATATATGTGTTGTAGAGAACTTTATTTTTTTGTTTTCATTAATTGGTTGGTGAATTTTAAAGATTTTTTTTTCAATTCTGAATACTTGCCCTTTTTGTGATATAAAAAAAGTAAAATGCAATAATTGAGGACAATAATTACAATATTTCTGATAAATTCATATGATGAAACAATTATTTAGAGACTTTTAGAAATCACATGCGTTATATTGAACCAAATTTCATTGAAAAATTACAAATTAACACATTGAGCTTAACAAAAGCTGGCATTGTTTAAACAATAAAGTAATAAGAGGTATTTTACATGAACGACCTCTGTGGGGCATAACAGTCTCATCCACCTAATCCGGAAGTACGTACATGGTAAATAGTTTAATTTATGAAAGTTCGAAATCACTGAAATGAAGTGGAAGTCAATATTGACCCTCAGATGTCTCGACTTACAACCAGTATGAGTGTTAACAATGAATTCTTCCGAGAGTATTTTGGTTTTGTCGGGTACAGGACTTGGATTAATATAACTAATTTGCGAACCCCTTTCGACAAGCCATTTATCTCCCGTAATATCCGTAAACGGAAGTAGTTCTTCGCATAAATTTAGGTCGAATTGTTCGGTGGCTCTGCTTCGGTCAGGAAAGATGTCAGAATGCCTTATTCTTCTCTCACTATCTCCTGAGTGCTGCTAAACGTTGAGTTTCTGGCTTGCCTATCGCTATAAATGTTCGAATTTTTCTTCTATTTCCGAAATTCGTGCTTTGAAGGAACTGTTTTCTTCTTCTAAACAGTAAACTTCATTGATACGAACCGTTTGCATTGATACCGTATTTTATGAATTTGGATTAAAAGTTTTGACGTAAATAATTCGCTCATTTTATCGTTTTGTATCCAATAGTTTGTTTTTTCATGCCACGCATGCGGCCGGCATTGTTGCCTAGGAAATTTTTCGTGATTATCGTAATCAAAATTTCGGTGTTGACGGTATTCTGTGTTTACGCTGATAGTTGTTCTGTGGAGGCCGATACTCACGATTATCATATCGATTACAATGAGGTTGGTGGTGATTAGGATCATCTAAATCGGTGATTACTTTTATAATAATCATGTCTTCAGAAATCAGGATTGTACTACTTCAGAGTTACTTAGCTAATGACGTGAATAAATAAAGTATCGCAGTCGTCGAACCTCTGGAATCCTTTTACTCTCCCATTATCGGCATTAGTTTTAATATCTTGGTTCTCAGAGATTGCATTGTTATTATTATCTTGATTGTCTTTGCACTGACGACTGCTATGATTCCTACATAGTTTAGTCAGCTTTCGGTAAGTATAGGGCTTATCTTTTTCTTCTTTCCTCTTGCTTCTGGGAACCATTTTATAGAAAAAAATCGTCCATATTTATTGATATCTCTTAAAAATTTTCACCAATATTGGGGGATAATCCCAGTCATCAAGAATTTTCCAAACAAATATTATACACTTCAGCGATTAAAACATCTACGCGACAATACTGCACTGATTAATTAAATATTCACCATGGTAATATTTCCCTCTTTCACCACTGTGGGGTATGAGGGTCCTGTTTACAGAGTCTGGGCCAAGTATCTTTTTCCTGAACCAATTCTCTCCTCCTATTCAGGTCTATTCCTCACTTTCTGAAAGACACCCTGTCCTCCCAAGAAAAGCGAGGCCTTCCTCTGTGCCTTTTTCCTTCCGTTCGGGTCTCGTAAGTCTTCCTGGCGCTTCTCTGGGTCTATCCTACGGAGATGTCCGAACCACCTTAGTTTTTACTCCTCTAGAATGGTCTTAGCTGGTTAATATCGAGATTAGCCCGTATAGTTCCTTATCCTATTTCTCTAAAAGAAAGGATTATATTTTTCAAAGGTACCTCATTTATGTAGGTTAGGGTCCTAGATTTCGAAGAGTAAGATATTTTAGGAAGAAATGTTGATATATAGACGACTAGTTTGGTCAGTTCTGTCACCTATCTCTCAGGAAACCCCGTTGGACCATATTGAAGATTTTCTAAAATTCAACAAGCTACACATGGAGCAAAAACCGAAGATCCCCCTAGCTGTTGGTACACTGAAAACCTGCGAAGTTATACCCCTTTTCCAATACCTTTAAATTGTCCTCAGATAGTACTTCTCCCGTTAGGTTCTTTACTGTGTTTTTCAGTGTACCAATAGCCAGAGGGTTCCTCGGTTTTTGCTCCATGTGTAGCTTGTTGAATTTTTGTTTTGTTTTGTCTTGATCATCTGTTCCTCTTAGTAGGCTCTTAACCATCCAGCTCTTGGTCGACCTTATTCCAATCTTCCTTTGCTTTTTTTTACTGAGGAATAGATGTTCTTGATATAATTTATTTTCCAAAACAGCCAACTCCTTCAAGGTTTCCGCGATCATTGCTTTAAGTATTAGGGCCGAACATCGACTCTAAGCGTTTTTGATTCTGTTCGATGAATTAATTAAGAATAGGTTCTTGCGCAGTTTTGGATAATCTTATGATCTCTGCATCTTTTGAGAAAGGCAAGCCTGCAAATTAGACTCATTTTCTTTCTTCTGAGTTTCTCCAATATCTTCACTCTCCGAGCTATATCCTCCTCATAGAAGCCAGTTAAATACTCTTTCAATTTTCCACGGCCACTATTTTGCACGAGTCTAATTTGCTGATTAGATGAGAAGATTGTGGAAGAAATACGGGGGGAGGTATCAAGAATTTTGAGAAAAACTAAGCCAACTAAGTCTAATCTAACTGGTAAAGAAAAAAAAAGCCTTAAAGGCATTGAAGAAACGGGATGATCTGTTAGTATTACCAGCATATAAGGGCAACAGTCCAGTCAAAATGAAAAAAATTGACTATATTAAGAAAATGGAAGACTTACTGAATGATGGTTCTTACGAAGAATTAAAAGAAGGCCCGACTGGAAAGATAAACAGAAAGATTGCTCAGTTTCTAAAAAACTACCTAGTAGAAACAGTCAGAAGTTTGGCCAGGTCCGACCCGATACCTCCCAGCATCTACGGTCTCCCGAAAATTCACAAGGAAGGAATACCTCTACGTCCAATAGTGGATTGCATTGGTTCGGCAACGTACGAAGCAGCTAAATACGTAAGTAAGAAAATAAGACTGCATATTGGTAACACTGAGCACCACATCAAGGACTCAAACGAATTTGTGAAGAAAATCGCCGCAATAAGAATTAATCCTCTGGATATACTGGTCAGCTTTGATGTGAAGTCCCTGTTCCCCAAATTACCTGTTAAAGAAACTCTACCACCTATAGAAAATGCACTCAGTAAAGCAGACGCAGAATTGGCTGAACTGTATTTGACATCGTCGTATTTTCTGTTTAACGGTAAATACTACAAGTAGATTGAAGGCTCGATTATGGGATAGCCATTAAGTCCACTCGTCGCGGAACTGTTTATGGAGAATTTCGAAAAGGAAACGTTAAAAACTTCATGCTTAAAGCCGTCTAAATGATTTCTTGAAGCACTTAAACGGGAGACACAGGAACATTCAATTTACTAGGGAAATTGAAGCTGAAGAAAGTATCCCGTTCCTAGATGTAAAAGTAGAAAAGAAAGATAACCGTTTGGGATGCTCGGTATGTAGAAAACCGACCCACACTGACTGATACTTAAATGCCTGCCCACATCACCACCCTGCCCAGAAACATGGTGTGATTAGAACGATGATTACTAGAGCCATTAGGATTTCAGAGCCGGTGTATTTGAAGAAAGAAGAAAGCCATTTAAAGAAAGCTCTCATGAAAAATGGTATCAGGAAGACATAATAAAGAAAGAATTTAAAATAGCCCAAAAGGCAGGTCCGCACACAACAGGAGAAAGAAGAGAAGAAATAAAGAGAGCAGTGATCCCACATGTCAAAGGCACCACAGAGAAAATTGTCAAAGTACTGAAGAAGTTTAATATAGGAACAATATCCACCACAGATAAGAAGATAGGTCAGGCTTAGCTGAATGCGAAAGACAGCTTAGGACTCAGGACACCTGGGATATATAACATTCCATGCTCCTGTGGAAAAGAATACATTGGGTAAATGGGAAGGCTGATATCCACAAGGCTGACAGAACACATTAAAAGCGTGAAGAAAATGGACTGCAAAAGATCAGCTTTGGCAGAACATTTCACTAATACGAACCACGCTATAGAATTTGACAAAATCAGAGTAGTTAAGAAATGAAGCAAGGCCACAGAAAGAAAGATATTGGAAGCAATATAAATAGTCAAACACCCGGAAAACTTCAACAGGGAGGATGGGTAAAATTAAGTAAACTATGGCTCCCTAACATAGCACAGAAGAAGAAACAACAAATCAACCTAGCAGCAACAATCAAGCCGAATTCCAGCCAATCAGAGCCCAAGAATTGAGAACCAACCAATCGCAGTCATGGAAGAGCAGTGGCCCCGGACACGAAAAAACCCGATAGACTAACGGAAGGACCCGATGAATTACGAATGGACCCGAGTGGCTCCTATATAACGCCGCGGGCTAGCTGAACTTCTTCAGCTACCCACGGGTAGAAAATAGATAAAATGTAAATAGTATGTATTTTAGGTTAGACTTAGATATATGTAGTTAGTTGTAAGTTTAATAAATAAAGGAGAGTAAGAAAAAAAAAAAAAAAAGAAAAAGAACTTCTTCAGCACCCCTCCCAGACCAGGGAGGTAGCAAGGCAGTGCCCCTATGGTCGACGTGCTCTCATTGGCCTAGGGTAGGGGTCTGGACACTCTTGTCCAATCACCCACTTCCTTTCCTCCTTCCTCTTCTCCCTTTCCTCTTTCTTCCTATCTCCTAACCCCATAAGCGGTCTCTCGCCGACTTTCATTGTATAAAGCCAACGGCCTTCTGCCGGTTTTTGAGTACACGCCTTCAGCGGTCTCAGACCATGTAATTTCTTAAAATACCTCCGGGTAACAGAAGAAACTTATATTTGTGTATATATTAATATGTAAATTTCGTATTGTACTTTACCCAATATATGTATCCGTATTATAAATATATATTATCAATAAAGAGATTTGGAACAAAAAAGAACTTCTTTAGTTGAGAAGGCCCCTCACCTTCAGATAATAATTTTACCTGGAAATGGGCAATTTTATTATTTTTACAAGTCATTATACCTTCCATTACTTTTAAGTTGAATAAGGATCATTTTAAGCTATAAGTATTTTACTAATTACTTGTTTTTCTTATGTTTCATGTTTTCCTGAGAGATTGGAAAAAAAAAACTTCTTTAGTCTCAATTAAGCCTTGTGAAGTCAGCAGCATGTCTTGCGAAACGTTGGCAGAAATTCACCGACACGGTCTAAACCAGAAGAAACAACTGAAGTTTTTTGTATAAATAGTGGCCGTGGAAAATTGAAGGAGTATTTAAGAGAAACTAAGTTTAGTAGATGAGTAGTTATTCTTTTTCCAATAACCAGCAAATTATAGGAAATTTTAAAAATTTCTAATACAAAGGAGTCTCTAAAAGGATGTGGATCTATGCCTATAAACTACAAATAATGGTTTTATATTACTTTCAATTTAATACTGGAAATTTAACACATAGAGTTTCACATCATGATCCCTTAAGAATATTCTTATTTATAGCTAACAACTTGTCGCCAACATTAAGCTGAGCCAGAGTAAAAAATAATATCTAAAGCCTAATAAAAGAAAAAAATAAAAGAAAATAAACTGTCTTTAAAGCTAAACTGAACGCAATCATTGTTAAACAGAAAATGTTATGCCATATTCAAAATTTAAGTGAAACAACAATCAAAAAGTTAATACGCAACATGGAATAAATGAATTTCTGTGTTAAATAGCTGATAAGAAGTGATTCCTTCTTGAATATCTCATTTGAAAATACCCTTCTATGATCATTATTCTCAATCCTTGAACATTATACTATAAAAAGTATTTTCATTATTAGCATATTTTAAAAGTATAGGAAATATTTTCATTTACATATTCTTTATTATCCGAATATACAAACTAAAAAGCAGTTTGTGTTTCTTATCCTTCAGACCTTAATCATAACCTTCAATCTACTTGTAGTATTTACCTTTACACAGAAAATACGACGATGTCAAATACAGTTTAGCCAATTCTGCGTCTGCTTATTGAAACCCAAACATAAAGAAACTGATGTAATTATTAAAAAACTTTTTAAAACTCAAAATTAATATGAAAGTTTATGTAATAATATAAATTTAAACTTAAGATTAACTTTTCATAATAAAAAAAAAACATGCATACATTTCTGTAAACTTCGATTTTTTACATTCTCAAGAAATTGTTTGTTGCTTGCTTTATTTTAAAATATTAAAATTAATGGTACTTAATTAAATTTATATATTCCTTAAAACCTTACATTTTTTATTTTTGTTATTATTAATGTTTTTGAGACTTATGAAATTAAATAATAAAACCATATGATGTGTACACATTCAAACCATATGAAATGTATTTATGTACTTTACTAAACTACGATTTTTTACATCATTAAGAAAATTTTTGTTACTTGATTTATTTTAAAATATTTAAATTAATGGTACTTAATTAAATTTAATATTTCTGAAAACCATTCATCTTTTTATTATTGTAATTTTTAATTTTTTTTTAGACTTATGAAATTAAATTATACAAATTTAATTAAAACCATATGGTTAATGGCTTATACTGATGCATTAACAACTCTTTAGTATAGTATAACTAAATCATTAATAGTCTCTCTCACCAAAGGTAAATATTGAGATGTATATTATAGAATCAATTTTTTATTTAACTCTATTTTAGTTTGATTAGGTCTAAAATTGATCATTAGTTGTTTATTTTTATTATAGGTCTGATTAAACAAACAATATAGTAAGGATGTATAGATTTTATTTAATTTAAAGATAGTTACATTATTATGACTCAGTAATATACTTCTTCAATGACATCATAATTTACTTGACATGAAAACAAGTTTTTCATTTCTGGTTTATAAAGTTTTATATTGTATAATTTAGAGAAGTATTCTTATTAAGTTTTTTTGTTTATTTTTTCATCTAGGAAACTTTTTATTTGGAAAAAGTAGCATTCAGAATTGGTTCACAATTGAGAGAAAGAAGACAATGTCTGACCAAAATGAAAGACCAGGTCCTTCTGTAAGTTTGATTTTTTTTTATTTTTATGGAAACAGAACAGATAACATTTTTTGTTTGAAAAGGAGTCTGTAACTTAATCCTAAAATTAGGCTACTTCATTGGCACTAGTATGCCTTAGCATAGCCATCATCTACATTTACAAAGTTTTTAGTTATTTCTTCTTTTAAGAGGGAATGTAAAATAAAAATAAATATTGCTTCATTTAACTGACTAAAGGCTGACTTATTGTTAACATGTAAGATTTGTTTTATTTTAAAATTTAGGTTCCTTAAAATTATTAACTAACATAAAACAGATTTGCAATTATGCATATACATCACACCTAATGACACATGAAGATATTAGATATCATAAATTAATAAAGCTCCCTGCTATGTTATTGTATATTAACAAATACCTTACAAAGATTAAAAAAATAAACAAAAACCGTAAAGTCTTTATGATGGAAACACCATTGGCAGTAGGTATAATAAAGTTAGATGGTAGGTATATAGTCAAGAAACACCCCAGCAGGTACAACACTGCTTTAATACTTGAAGGTGGTTTGTTGTTTAAAAGAAGAGCTCATCACACTGTATTGTTTTATCATTGTGTGAATAATATTTTAAGTAAAAAAATTCTCAACCTTCAATTGTTTTTATATAAAATATTTCTTTTTATTTTAGATTGAAGAAAACTAAGGAGAATTATAGTTTTTATTTTATTTCCTTTCAATGCAAAATATTGTCATCATTAAGCTAAATGCTGATTTTTCAATATTAGTGATGAAGACAATTAATATTTGTTGAATAATTCTAATCTGTAAATTTGTATTTCAGTCCATTATTACACAAAAATTATTTTTATATAAGGTCACATACAGAATGCACCTCAGGAGGGTTTGACCATACAATCAGTTGTTCAGAGGATACAGATTTTTTTTTACAAAGCTAATCACCCTTAAAAAAGTGCATTTCATTCAGAGAAACTAAGCCAATAGCCTTGGATTTGGATGTACAACAAGGAAATGACCCGGCATGGAAAAGTACATACGTTTAGGAACCTGGAATATTAGATCTTTCACAGATAAAGAATGCAACCAACGACAATGGACAAAGACTCAATAACTTTGCAGTATCCAGAGACTTGGTTGTTAGAAGTACCTGCTACCCACACAAGAATATTCACAAGAGAACTTGGACGTCACCTGATCGGTCTGTGATAAACCAGTGTGCCATAGAAGCAAACTGTGAAATGTGAGAGCATTCAGAAGAGCCAACGTAGACTCAGACCATTTTCTTAGCATAGCGCACATGATCGCTAAGATATGCTCAGTCAGGAACTCTAAACCTGTAGAGAAACCCAAAAGTTACAATTCGGAAAAACTGAAGAGCACAGAGACTCAGCGTAACTGCTGAAGTTCTTGATTCAAAGATAGGCCAAAGAAACTATGATGATGATCAGGATATTGAGAAGTATTGATCAGGTTGTCATAGGGCAATAATGTAAGCAGCTGAAGAAGTCTTGGGATCACAGGAGAGGGACCTAGGTCGACATGGTTTGATGAAGAGTGTAGAACAGCCACGGAAATGAACAACCTTTCATATGAGGCCATAATTAGAAAAAGCACTAGGTCAGTTGAAGAATATAGACAGAGAAGGAAAGATGAGAAACAGGTATACCGCAGGAAGAAGCGACAGAAGGAGAGAGAGGAGAAGGAGAAGATGGAACTGCTACGCTGTTAACATGAAAGTAGGCATTTCTTCCGATATGTCAACAAACAAAGGAAGCCCTTCATGAAAAAACTAAAATCATGCAAGGACAAAGATGGCAACTTGGTCACTGACAAATATAAAGTTCTTGCAGAGTGGAGGAACTACTTCCACTATATTCTCATCTATGGAGGAGTTGCTAGCAAAGAAGTTGGAACCCAAGACCAAGATGAAGAAGAAGAAAGCAGGATAAGCCAAATGGAAGAAATAGATCTCGAGCCCCATGATGAGGATGAGATTAATGATGCCATCTGCAAGCTCAGAAATAATAAGGCCCTGGAGCCGATGTACTGCCAGCTGAACTCTTTAAAAGTGGTAGAAGTGAACTCACCAAAGTACTTCAAGACCTTCTTCTTATGATATGGACGAATGAGATGATGCCCACTGACTGGAACAGGTCAATAATATGCCCTATCCACCATGAGGGTGATAGATATGCCTGTGACAACTAAGCCAATAGCCTTGGATCGTTGCTCTCATGCGTGTATAAGATACTATCCCAAATACTATTTAAACATCTCTTGTCCTACGCTGAAAGGGATCTTAGTTCTTACCAGTGTGGTTTTAGGAAAGGAAAATCTACATCAGACCAAATCTTCTGTCTGCGGACCATTTTGGAAAGGCTTGCACCATCTATTCATAGAGTTTAAAGTGGCGTATGACAGCATATGGTGTGAAAAACTGTACAGTGTCCTCAGGGAACTTAATATACCTGAGAAACTTATTTTCGAATGATTAAAGTGATATAGTATTATCATTCAAGATTAAAGTTACTATAAGGGATGTGAGATATGAGGTTAAGATAAATGGCAAAAGTTCAGAAGAGGAAGGGCTTCGGCAAGGTGATGCACTGGCCTGTTTATTGTTTAACCTGGCTCTTGAGAAGGTGATAAGAGATGCGGTCTGACGCTAAGACGGGCGATACGGAAACATGTTTAACAGGCTTGTCCAATTTTTGGCATATGCCGATGATGTAGATATTGTGGGATGCTCCTTTCAGTCAGTGAGTGAGGCATTTCTGGCTCTGGTAAGATCAGCCCGTAAACTTGGACTACAGGTGAATGAGTCCAAAACTAAGTTACAAAAGAGGTTCCGAGGCCAGGTGAGACTGTGAACATAGGACAGCAAAACTTTAAAAAGCTCTCTGAGTTTAAGTACCTGGGATCTATAGTCACCCAAGACAACATCTCCAATGTGGAGATTAGAAAGAGGATTGCCTGAGCTAATAGATACTACTTTGGTCTAGCTAGAAAGCTCAGCAAGAGAATATTCTCAAGAAAGACCAAGCTTCACCTCTATAAAACCTTAATGCGCCCTGTACTCCTGTATGGATCAGAATGTTTGACAGCATCCAAGGTAGCGGAAAAAGAGCTCATCATTTTTGAAAGAAAAGTTCTCCGATGAATTTTTGGAGGTGTAAAAGTTGGAGAAGAATGGAAACGCCGGACAAATCAGGAGCTTTGCACGGCCTTTGGAGAGGCCGAAATTGTTACAACAATGAAATTAAGGTGGCTAACGTATGCTGGGCATATTGCCAGAATGGCCGATGGAGACATGCCAAAGGTATTGTTGACCCAACCAATCCATAGATCAGGTAGGAGAGGAAGACCATAGCTGAGGTGGTGGGATGGTATCTCTACAGATGCTAGAAGCATTCCGGGGGTGAGGAACTGGATCGCGTAAGCACAGGGCTGTGACGATTGGAGGAAATGGTTGGAGGAGGCCAAGACCTGTTACCGGGTTGTAGTGCCGTAATAAAAAAAAAAAATAATAACAGGTAAAGAAGTGGAAGTCATTGAGGAAATGATAACATATAGGTTGGACATTTTAGGGATCAGCAAAGTAAAGAAAAAGGGACTGGGGTGATGTAGGTTAAGACCACATTTTGATATACTCAGGAGTCCTTCATGAAAAGAGGATAGTAGAAGGGGTAGAAATAATTATGTAAGGGGAATTTTTCAGAAAAGTGGTAGAATGGGAGCTTGTTATCCCACAAATAATTGTGGTCAAGGTAAATATGCGAGTTGGGAACTGAATCCTAATACAAGTTTACACTCCTTCTAATGCTGCTAACTTTCTGGATAAAGGGCAGTTCTACGGTGGCCTAGAGCGAGTAGTCACTAAAAATAAGAAGAATACTTACTATGGGAGGTCTCATTCCACAAGTAGTCAATGACTAATTGAGAGCAAGCGGAGTTATGGAAATAATAATAATAATAATATAACATGGAGGTTAGAGAACAAGGAAAGATAATGGACAATATTGCAAAGAGAAAAAGATTAAATGAAGACCACAAAAAGCGAATTTACCTTATAGTGGAATGAAGATTTGAAGGCACAGGTTAAGAAAAAGAAGATATCTTGGAAGTAATACTGTTGTAACAAGTCCCCTAAAAAATGGCAAGCATATGTGATGGCTAAAAACAAGACAAAGGAAGTTGCAAAGGAGGTTGAAAGAAAATCTTGTGAGGAATTTGGAAACACACTAAACCAAGATCACAGGGAAAACATAAAGCTCTTCAGGAATAAAATAAAACACAAAAAGTTCATAGATGCAAAGGAATTAAAAATATCAAAAATGGACAGGGTGAAATAGTTTCTGACAATAAAGGCATTCAGGAGGTCTGGAGAAAACATTATAAAAGTAGTATAATATTTTTTATAGGATTAATAAAAACATTATTTTTTATTAATCCTATAAAAAATCCAGTTGGACATTGGAATGAAATAGAATTGTAGGAGGCGATAAAAAAGAGAAAAAAAAATATATCACAACAACTCCTGAAGAGTCTTGGGTTGAGTACATAGTAGAGATTGAACTGCTTCTAGAACAGTGATTGTGCAGGGAGTTGATTTGATCAAGATCACGCTCATCCGCTAGGTTTTTACGTTTATTGTGGGTACCTAGTTTATAAATGCTGGGTGAGCCCCAGGAGGGTCTCAAGATCCCAAAGAATCCATCCCCGACAATTAACTAAATAATTAAATAAAATCTGCCACAGCTGCATTTGAACCTGGGACCTTCAGCACCGCATCTTAGCGCTCTACTACTGAGCGAGGTATCAAGTCAGATCTCTCCAAATGCTGTTTCAAAAAGCCTGGGAGGAAAAGAATATACCAAAAGAGTGGGAATGTAACGTTATAATTCCTATATACAAGGTCAGTCAGATTGAATGTCCCAACTAAAGACCCATTTGATGTCTCTCACCAGTAGTTTACAAACTTCATAAGTCAGCGTTAGAAAATTAGATTGTGATCTATAGTTGAACTGCTCACTGGAGAGGAGCAAACTGGGTTCAGAGCAGGATAGCAAATTCAATATCATATTTCCTCCTTAAGAAATGTCTTACAGAAATCCTGAGACCGAAATAAAAATATATAATTTGTCTTTCTTGATCTTAAAGTAGCATTCAATTCTGTCCCAAGAAATGAAATATAGGAGATTCTCATAGTTAAAAAGATCCCTAAGAGTTTGGTGTATCTAATAAAGTCTACATATCAGGAAATAAAAGGAATCGTTAGACTCAATGTCTAAAGAGTCTGGGTTTTTAATATAGCAGCTTTTTCTGTATGTAGTATATATTGTATTCTGCACAGTATATTTACCTATACTCTCTATATAGTGCTGAAAATTGGAAACTAACAAGCAGACTGAAGAGCAGAGTCACCACTGCAGGGATGAAATAACTTCAATGGATTGTCGGCAAAATAAGAAGAGACCATATTTGCAATGAAACGGTCAGGCAGGCACTTAATGTCATCTTAATAAAAAAATTCATAGTCACACTAATTAAAATGGTTTGACCATGTAATCAGAATGGAAGACCATAGAAATTTGGTACATTTGGTACATCCCTGAGGCTAGAAGAATCCGAGGACCCCATGAATGTCGCATCTAGACTATGTTAAACATAGGCATTTAACATTAAAAAAACAGCAGAAACATTATGGAAGATTGAAACCCAGCTATTACCGGAGAAGAATGTAAATCATGGCTAAGTACTCTCCTATGCTAAGAGGCACAAAATGCTGTTGCTAAAGAAGAAGAAGACCTTATATATATATATATATATATATATATATATATATATATATATATATATATATATATATATATATGTAGGAAAGAAAATGGTCCCCTTAAATAGTCTTGAAAATTAATTCCTTAAATAGTCATAAAATATTCAGTAGAAACCAATGTTTGAACCCTACATTGCAGGACTTCAGGGCTGGATAAAAGATACAAAAATATTTTAAATTGAAATGAATGAATAGAGAAAAAATATGATCAAAATAAAATAATACATAACAATGAAACTATTGCGGTAAATCAGATAAATAAGTAGAAATAATTTAAATTATAAAATAAAATAAAATTATTATTTTAATTTTTTTAAATGATGGGATTGTAAATGACAATAATAATATAAAAATATGTTAGTAAAAGTAAACCAAAAGAATGATAAGTAAATAAAAGAGTAAGAAAGATCTAATAAGTATTAGTGAAAAGATAGAATGACAGTAATCCATACAATGAAACTTAGAAATATAACTAATAAAAATGTAAAACACAGAATTCCTTGTAATGGATGTCACAAATATGTAAGTGAACCTTTTATAGTAACCTACATGAACTAACTGAAGTAAATTAAGTAATATTCACAAAGAAGGAGGGGAGGAATAAATTCGAAAAAAGAATGTAAGAAATAATAATTATAGAATATAAATAGTAGGGTAATGAATAAAGAAGAAGTATATATACAAATATACTTTTATATAAGTATATCCTATATAAGGTGTGAGTTACAGCACCATCTGTTGGTCAAAGAGAGCAGTAAACTGGCAAGAGTGATGCTTAGACTGAGCTGAATTAAATGAAACATGCTGCCAGTGGGTAGTGCCTCTAAATGTCCTGTCATGTATTTATTTATTCATATAGCCCTTGTACTAGATGTATATATTACAGTTGTACAATTCAATAAAATAATTTTTTTAAAAAATGGAACATTTTTTTGAGAATAGCAATAATACAGTGTTCAGAGGATAATAAAATTTGGTAAAAGTAAAATTTTAATACATAAGCACACATACAATATATAATATGGCAAAATAAAAAAAAATTGTAATGGAGAAGAAAATTGTCTATTTTCAATGAGGTTTAAAAAGAGTCTGTAAATTACGGAAATGCAGTTTTTGTCAAGGTGTATGTAAATGGATTCTGAAGTCTTCTGTTAAAGGAATGGATGAGGGTCAAAGCATGTTCTGATAATTTGGAAGCAGATAGATTGCGGGAAGAAATTGATGAGTTATGTTGGGAAATACTTGACTTGAAGTAGTTTTTGGTTTCTCCAAAGAGAGAAGAGCAAGGGATCCAGAAAAAAAAATGTTGGGGAATTTTTTTTTAGGAATAGGGTTTTTTAGGTTAGGGAAAGGATAGGAGAGTTTATAATAGGGTTTCAAACCAAGCCATAAGTAAGGAATTGTAGATTGTAGTACTTTATTAATGTTATCAGAGAGGATGGAAATACATGGAAGGGATCTGAAGAAGTTGGTTGTAAAGAATCAGAAGGAGGAGGAGCTAAGGTATCATGATTAATAAAAAGATCCAGAAGTTTCTAACTAATGTAGGATGGGAAGTTCTTGCAAAGTAGAATTTGTTTGATGCAGTGAATATTGGTTGGAAGATATTTATGGTCAGATAAGGAAAGGAATCAATGAATTAGGTTCTTAATAACATTTTTTGTTGGTAAAAGAGTTGGGAAAGGTAGTAAAGAAGTTTGCCAGAAGATATAACTTTGTTGTACCAGTCAAAGGACAAGGAGTCATCATCATTTATTATAATAGGGTAATCAAGAAAGGGGAGAGTAAGGATTATTTCTTTTTCAACAGTGACATAGAGAGGAGGATGTTAAGATGGTAAGAAGATGGTAAGATAAGAGGAAGCAAATAAAATTTCAGACATTCTGTCAGGATTCAGTATTAAAAGGTGGTCGTCAATATATTTCTTAATGGTTATTATATTGTGAGAAAATAAAGAAATTATATAGTCCAGAAGGTCATTGGAGTATATTGGAAATGCTATGAGAAGAACCATATATAACCATAGCAAGAAAATTTACTGAGATTGCAGACAGGTGAGTTAATTTTGGAGAAAAAGGGATGAAGGGATCGTATTTATTCCAGGGTTTTGGATTTTAGGTAACTAATTTAATTCATTAAATAATTCATTGTTTAAACAATTTTAAACAGGCAGATGAGGTCAAAATAATAAATAACTATAAAGCTAAGTTATTCTAATAATTTCTTTAATTTATGAAATTATTCATCTAATCAATTAAATTATTCAAATTTTTATTTTATGGTATACAGATATTGTCAAATATTGTATTTTCTTCAATTGCTGTATTATGAACCAAAGTAAGAAGCAGTGCACATTTAAAATTTTTCTAATTAACTAGTTTTATAAATCCCCCACAAAAAATTTATTCTAACCACTCAAGGAATATTTATTTTTCATTACTTACTTTTTTCCTATAATAATTACTTCATTCATACTCTCTGCTAAATGTTTTCTCAGATTATTTTCTACATTTTTTTTAATTACTTCTTTTTTGTATCTCCTCCTCCATTCATTGCTGTACAATTGTTTAGATCGTATTTATTTGTTTTTGTCTTTAACCTTTTGGAGAAGTATCACATTTTCATCTTCAAAGATTTAAAACAGTCTTATTTTTCCATTTAAGCTTTCGTCACCTGTTCCCTTTTGAAACCCGTTGACATCTAGTCACTTCCTTGTTTTTCCCTCATTTGTACTATTGCTGTACAGTGTAAGGATCTCGTTGAAGTGGATCTACCCTTCCTATTGCCGTACGTACTTACTAGCATTCTTCCATTAACAAGTTATCCAATCCCACCGACCTTCATACATTTTCGATCTCCTTCGATTCAAAACCACAGTCCACTCCAGTAACATCCGCTCTTTGCTCTAATATCTATATACAGCATCTCACCGAACAGCAGCTTTTGACAGAGCTCTCCATATCCGATCGTCGTCTCTTCTATGGAATTCTATGGCTTCTTCCAATCATGGTTCCAATAATCTTTGTACCTTCAAATCTCGTATATTCAATCATTTAATTTCCTTACAATTCCCAAAAGATCGGAAATAGTATGTTCAGTTTTGAGATTAAGAAGAAGAAGAAAATAGAAAAAAAAAAAGTCTCACTGCAAATTATCCCGGGTTTCGGCACCAATTAAGGGCATCCCCGCACAAACACACACAAAAAAAAGATATTTTGGGATTAATAACCACTCACGAAAGTTGTTTTAACACTGACTCTATTTCAATCTTAATCCTCTACATATGGTATTTAAATATGTTTACAATACAGTTTGGGATTAGTGGCAATACTATCATTAACCCTACATTAACTTAAATATATTAAATGAGTATTAATGAAATATATGTTTGTTCTTTTAGAATACCCAGCGACATTCCTCTGCAGTTCCTATCAATGTGCCAATGAAAGCCTTACCCCAAGTGGTTACTGAATTTTTAAATGCATACAAAACACCCGAGAAAGAACTAACACCGGATTCTGGAGTGAAGCGCACAAGAGAGGACTCGAACACGTCCGAGGACTCAACTACAGCAAAAATAATTTACAATGCTGGCCCACCACGTCGAGGTGGTATTACGATTGTTGGCAAGATGCATAAAGTTAACTTAGCACCTATTTATCAAAACAGCCGGGAAGTAGCAATGACCAAAAAAACAGCTCATGAGGGGTGGTCTTCATCGGCAGAGAAACATTATAATATACCTTCAGTGTTAGCGCAGGGTCATGGAGCTTCAAGAAAAGCAACAATTGTGCCAAAAAGGAGAATAAGTTTGCTCCGAGAAAATAGATCCTTCCCACCAATTTTAGGAAAGATCTCATCATCTAAAGCTGGGCATTCAGGACTGCAGTCCTCAATAGCCCCAATTCATACTTCTGCAGAGCAATTGCAACAATCAGTCAATTTAGAAACACGCGTAGACTGTATTTCGACTGAAGTCAAGGTACATCACGATAAGCCCGCTTCTAATTATCAAACCAGCCAGGAAGGAGCAATGACCCAGAAAAAAACAGCTCATGAGGTGTGTTCTTCATTGGCAAAGAAACATGAGAATATGCCTTCAAGGTTAGCTCAGGATCTTGGCACATCAAGGCGAATAACAATTGTAGTGCCAAAAGATAAAATACGTTTGTACCGAGCAAATAGATCGTTCCCACCAATTGTAGAAAAGGTCTCATCATCTGAACCTGGGCCTTCAGGACTGCAATCCTCCATAACCCCAATTCATACTTCTGCAGAGCAATTGCAACAATCAGTCAATTTAGAAACACGCGTAGGCGGTATTTCGACTGATGTCAAGGTACATCACGATAAGCCCGCTTCTAATGATCAAACCAGCCAGGAAGGAGCCATGACCCAGAAAAAAACAGCTCATGACGGGTGGTCTTCATCGGCAAAGGAACATGAGAATACACCTTCAGTTTTAGCTCAGGGTCTTGGCACATCAAGGCCAATAACAATTGTAGTGCCAAAAAATAAAATAAGTTGGTACCGAGCCAATAGATCCTTCCCACCAATTGTCGAAAAGGTCTCATTATCTGAAGCTGGTGCTCAAGAAGGAAGGCCTTTATCGATTGGAAAGTATGAACCTATATCTCCACCTTCAGACAATGTTGAGGACCTTCGTACATCAAGTCAAGCGGTATTACAATTTCAAGCTGATCTACAGTTTTCAGTTAACTCGAAGCACACGTCAGAGGAGCAGTTGTTTCAAGCAGCCAATTTAGATACAAATAAAGCACTGGATCTAACAAAACATTCTGAAGAAGGAAGGCCTTTATCAATTGGAAAGTATGAACCTATATCTCCACCTTCAGAGAATGTTGAGGACCTTCGTACATCAAGTCAACCGGCATCAGAATTTCAAGCTACCGGATCAAATCTGCCAGAAAAAAGATCATACAATCCAATTTATGAACCGGTCTCGCCACCCGAAACGGGACCTTCTGATCTACAGTTTTCAGTTAACTCGAAGCACTCGTCAGAGGAGCAGTTGTTTCAAGCAGCCAATTTAGATACAAATAAAGCTCATGTTTACTCGATTGGCCGTTCCATGCAAAGAAGGTCTGCATATATTTATCGAAACAGCCTAGAGAGTGGACTGGATCTAACAAAACATTCTGAAGAAGGAAGGCCTTTATCAATTGGAAAGTATGAACCTATATCTCCACCTTCAGAGAATGTTGAGGACCTTCGTACATCAAGTCAACCGGCATCAGAATTTCAAGCTACCGGATCAAATCTGCCAGAAAGAAGATCATACAATCCATTTTATGAACCGGTCTCGCCACCCGAAACGGGACCTTCTAATCTACAGTTTTCAGTTAACTCGAAGAACTCGTCAGAGGAGCAGTTGTTTCAAGCAGCCAATTTAGATACAACTAAAGCTCACGTTTACTCGATTGACCGTTCCATGCCAAAAAGTTCTGCATATATTTATCAAAAAAGTCTAGAGAATGGACTGGATCTAACAAAACATTCTGAACAAGGAAGGCCTGTATCAATTGGAAAGTATGAACCTATATCTCCACCTTCAGAGAATGTTGAGGACCTTCGTACATCAAGTCAACCGGCATCAGAATTTCAAGCTACGGGATCAAATCTGCCAGAAAGAAGATCATACAATCCAATTTATGAAGAGGTCTCGCCACCCGAAACGGGACCTTCTGATCTACAGTTTTCAGTTAACTCGAAGCACTCGTCAGAGGAGCAGTTGTTTCAAGCAGCCAATTTAGATACAAGTAAAGCTCATGTTTACTCGATTGGCCGTTCCATGCCAAAAAGTTCTGCATATATTTATCAAAACAGTCTAGAGAGTGGACTGGATCTAACAAAACATTCTGAAGAAGGAAGGCCTGTATCAATTGGAAAGTATGAACCTATATCTCCACCTTCAGAGATTGTTGAGGACCTTCGTACATCAAGTCAACCGGCATCAGAATTTCAAGCTACGGGATCAAATCTGCCAGAAAGAAGATCATACAATCCAATTTATGAACAGGTCTCGCCACTCGAAACGAGACCTTCTGATCTACAGTTTTCAGTTAACTCGAAGCACTCGTCAGAGGAGCAGTTGTTTCAAGCAGCCAATTTAGATACAAGTAAAGCTCATGTTTACTCGATTGGCCGTTCCATGCCAAAAAGTTCTGCATATATTTATCAAAACAGTCTAGAGAGTGGACTGGATCTAACAAAACATTCTGAAGAAGGAAGGCCTGTATCAATTGGAAAGTATGAACCTATATCTCCACCTTCAGAGATTGTTGAGGACCTTCGTACATCAAGTCAACCGGCATCAGAATTTCAAGCTACGGGATCAAATCTGCCAGAAAGAAGATCATACAATCCAATTTATGAACAGGTCTCGCCACTCGAAACGAGACCTTCTGATCTACAGTTTTCAGTTAACTCGAAGCACTCGTCAGAGGAGCAGTTGTTTCAAGCAGCCAATTTAGATACAACTAAAGCTCACGTTTACTCGATTGGCCGTTCCATGCCAAAAAGTTCTGCATATATTTATCGAAACAGTCTAGAGAGTGGACTGGATCTAACAAAACATTCTGAAGAAGGAAGGCCTTTATCAATTGGAAAGTATGAACCTATATCTCCACCTTCAGAGAATGTTGAGGACCTTCGTACATCAAGTCAACCGGCATTAGAATTTCAAGCTACGGGATCAAATTTGCCAGATAATAGATCATGCACACCAATTATCGAAGAGGTCTCACCACCTAAAGCTGGGCCTTCAGGACTACAGTTTTCAAAATCCCCAGCGAATACTTTGGATGAGGATTTGTATCAGGCAGATACGTTTGACTCACTGCTCCTGGAAGATATCCAAATGGAAATGTTTAAATATGACGATGAAGATTTAGATATATTATTGAATCAAGAAGATCAAAATATAGGCGAAGAATTATTAAACAATTTTCAACAGGGTGATAGTGGCGAGTTTATATCTGATCTTGAGGCGTTCATTAATGACTACTACGCGTCACTAACTGTAGAAGAAACACAGCCACTTACCATTCAATGCTCATCAACAGAGATGGTAAATCCATTAACTGAGGTTGTAAAGCCATCAACTTCATCGGTGAACTCGTCAAGTGTTTCGGTACCCTCTAATGATGGTGACTCGTCATTATCAGCCATAACTGCAAGCCAAAAACGAGGAAGGAAACCGTTATTGCCACAGAGAAGAGGTACTCTTCCCGGCACATACATTCAATATAGAGGATTCTGTCCCAAGGATAATAATGACGTGGAATCAAGAACATTGCCAACAAAGCATGAATGTTTGAAGAACTCGTCTCTAACCACCGATCATAATGCTGACGGGAAAGGTGTTGAGTATAAAGAAGAAAAGCTTCTTGCTTCCACATCTTATGATGTACAGAAGCTTGACTTATGTGCGCAAGATGGCTTGTCCGAAGCGGTAAGTTGTGTTAGACATAATCCAGATGATGTTAGTACAGAACCTAAAAATGCGAATATTGACAACCCTGAATACATCCAGGAGTTGTTTGGACTCCGAAAAAGAGGCAGACCGCGAAAATCACCAGAACCTATAGCCACAAGAAGAGTATTGACGCCTGGAGCTCCTCGGCCACCGAGAGGGAGAACTATAAGATCTATCGAGGGTTTTCGAGCAACGATGACTGATCTCAGTCACTTATTGGGACATATGAGAATGCCAGCATTGAAGAAAACATTGCCCTGTGGCAGTAAAGGTATGGACCACTGAACTGTTCTTAAATTACATTCTTTATAATACAATAGTGTCATATTAATAGGGTGTATAAAAAAATGACCGTTTTATGAATTTTAATCAGTTTATTCAATTTTAATATTGATTTTATTATAAAAAGGATTAATATTTATTAGAAATTATACTACATTAAATATTGTAAAATATAAAAAAATTCCATAATAATATAAAGCTAGGTAAAGTTATAACGGTCATTTTTTTTTTTTATACACCCTACTAAATAATAGGATTTATGTGTCTTGTAGGAAATTTAGCTATTTTTAAGTATAATTTTTAAGGTGGTGACCCACCTCTTAGCTAGCCCATCAGGTACATTCTCTCGTTCCTTAAACCATACATTTATAAGATATGTTTCATATTTTTTCAAACATTTTTTTTATATGCAAGATTATTAGTACGAGATCTCATTTCATTGTCTGTGCTGATTAGTATGTAAAAAAGCATATGTTTAAATACAAAATATCATCTCTCTCACATATACAGAAAAATCTGATTAATCTCAAGACGAAACGTTTTAGGTAACAACAGTTATTTTTTTCATATAGGACAAAAAATGGAATGTTTCATTTCTCTAAATGAAAAGTTACTCATATTTAGCTTTTACCTTATTTTTTTCAGGGAGATTTGCATATGTAGCCCTCTAATGATCATTATTTGCTTTCAGCTTATGTAGGTCGTGGTATGCCATTCAAAATTCCACCAGCTCCCGAGGTTCAAAAAGTAGCCATGGAAGCTGCAGCTTTAGGCAATAAAATAAGGAAGTCGCACCCATCTAAAGAAGAGGGTGTAGTCCAAGATATCGTTAGTTGGCTTATGGATAATGAAGAAGAAGAGAAGTATCAACAGAAAAATCCAGAGGAATAACCTTACAAATCAGGTTACGATAAGTGGGCATAATGAAAAGCTTTAATGTGATATTATTATTAATATAATTGTACTAAAATATTACTGTACTATGCATTTAATTCTTAAAATGTTTCTTCAGATCTTTGTTTCAATATATTAGATTAATTAATAATAAAATTAATTATTAAAATGTTAAATATTTATTACATACCATATACATAAGAATATTTTACCCTATAGGTCTGTCCTTTTTCCTGGAATGTTAAAATAAATTATTTTCCTCAGTTTGAATCATGTTTCTTTCTTTGTAATCGGAGTCATATTCTTAACTTAATTCTAACATTTTTAAGAAATATGACTAACATTGTCATTAAAACAAAAGATGACTCTATCAGCAAATCATGCATCAAAGTCATGAATAAAAACAATATAAAAAAAGTACATCCTTTTCACAATAAATAAGTAAAATTAAAATCGTTAATTGATATGAGCAAGTTGATGATTTTGTGAGATGCTCATTTAAGGTTTTCAAAGGATGGGAGTGTGGTAGTGATCACCACATGCTGAGAGCCCAAATTCTCTTCCCCTGGAGGATGTCTTCTGATAACCCTAGATAGTGAAAGGCCCCGTTTTTGTATGTATATATATTTTTTTGTAATTATCATAATTACCATATAATAAAAGTAATGTTATTTAATAAGATGTAAAAGGATTTTTAATTACTAAACAAGTGCCAATCAATCAATCAGGCCCACCTTTGGAAAAGAGAAGGATATTTTTTTTAATCAATAGTGATATAGTATTACTGTATATAATAATCACAGAGTGGCATCCCATATTATTATTTAACTTTACGAAGACGTTATTTAAATAATTAAAATGTTCGAATAATTCAATAGTGATAGTTTTAAAGTAAAAAACTATTTATATGTCAAATTAATTTAAATTTGAATAGAATTCCATGTGAAGTAGAGTAAGGAGAGTCTTGGCATGCCGTTTGCAGATCCTTGATGATTTTCTGCTGATCCGGGTCCAAAGATGTCACCTCAGCAATGGTCTCAGTTGTTATTGAAGTGCTATAAACATGGAAAACTGAGTCAAAATGAATAAGGTTTACCTCATCATTGATCGAAATGTCTGCAGTCTTACTCAAATTCGGGAGAGGTGCTAATGACAGTCCACATTCTGATTTTCCTTGCTCTTCTTGTATCGACCTGTATAATCAAATCCTGACAGGAATGACGCTTATCTAAGTAGTCTGGCTGAAGTCATCTGTGGTAAAGCTCGGTTCTGCCCAAAAATCCGTGAAAGTGGCTGGTTATCAGTAACCAAAAAGAAATGTTTCTCATAGATGTAGTTGTAGAATCGTAAGACTCCAAACACAATAGATAGTGCTTCCCGGTCAAGTTGGCTGTAGTTCATTTCTGACCGTGTGAGTGCACGGGAGGCATAGGCTTTAGGTTTTTCATGTTGGTCTACAGAATGGCTGCAACTCCCACCTGACTAGCATCTGTGGTTAAAATAGCAGGCAATGATGGATCGAAAGGAACTAAAATTCTGTCACTGCACATTACCGCTTTGAGTTTAAGAAGGGATCGGGAGTGCAGCAAGATCGAAGGATATCCCTTCGAGTGTGCCTGCAAACGTCTATTTTATATGAGTCATAGAAACAAGACTGAGAAGTATTGTCATAAGTCGATTGCCAGCAAGGAGAAGAACGCAGAAAAGCACGCAGGATCTCATTTTCACGATGAGACAAATAACAGAAAAGACAGATCATAAAGTGTTATACCTTGAAATAAAGCATGCATTTGATATTGTATAATAACTGTATTGAACAACATATTAACAGGTACTAGAAAACTACGAGCTAAGTAAACGTACATCGTTGCGTAAATGCAAACTGGTGGGGGTTGTGGTTGATAGACACAACAGTCTCCGTAAGAAGTAAAAAGAAGAATCTCTGTAAGAAGCTCGTAACAACATTGTCAAATTCTTTTTCGAATCGTTCTAAGAGTTATTTGAATTTTTCCCCTTTTGGGTGAAAACATTCGAAAGGTTTCGATACAGTATTTACCAATGCGTTGGACTGTTGGGGTACTTGAGCTTTGAAATATATAATTATGAAATAAATTACTGTTTATATTTTTAATTTGATTAATGATACCTATTTGATTCTCTTGAACCACTTTTAACATTTTAGTAACTCCGTTGGTCTTAATCATGTTTCTGGACTTGGCACTAAGGAGAGTTAAGCTGATAGTGAGGAAATTTTAGCAAGGGCACAGATACCTTCACCCCATTAAGGTTTCCTTGTCGGGGTTTCCTGGGAAGAAGAGAAGTGACAAAACAGAACAAATTGGCCGTCTATAAATCAATCTTCTTTCCTTACTTTTCGGAATCGTGCACACTAACCTCAAAACTCAGGGATCAGATGCATATGCTAAAGAAATGAGGAACGTCACCATAAGGGCTAATCTAGTCGTTAAACCAGCTGAGACCATTCTAGAGGAGCACAAAGAGGTGGTTTGGACACCTTCTTAGCAAGGACGGATCCAGGATTTCTTTCTGGGGGCACAACGGGCAGACGGGAAAAAAAATCAACAATAACTTACGAATAAACTAGTAGTATCTATAGGAAGAATTCAAAGGCTTATTAAAATATCAAAACAATAGTTTCACTCATGTTCTTTCTGTTATTTTAACAACTATGATCATTTGATTTGCCTATAATTATGTAGTAGTATCTATAGGAAGAATTCAAAGGTTTATTAAAATATCAAAGCAATAGTTTCACTCATGTTCTTTCTGTTATTTTAACAACTATGATCATTTGATTTGCCTATAATTATGTACTATAATGGATTCTCCACAGTACACATAAAACCGTCTGGGGGGCACGTGCCCCGGATAATTTTAAGCTATAAGTATTTTACTAATTACTTGTTTTTCTTATGTTTCATGTTTTCCTGAGAGATTGGAAAAAAAAAATTTGTTTAGTCTCAATTAAGCCTTGTGAAGTCAGCAGCATGTCTTGCGAAACGTTGGCAGAAATTCACCGACACGGTCTAAACCAGAAGAAACAACTGAAGTTTTTTGTATAAATAGTGGCCGTGGAAAATTGAAGGAGTATTTAAGAGAAACTAAGTTTAGGAGATGAGTAGTTATTCTTTTTCCAATAACCAGCAAATTATAGGAAATTTTAAAAATTTCTAATACAAAGGAGTCTCTAAAAGAATGTGGATCTATGCCTATGAACTACAAATAATTGTTTTATATTATTGTCAATTTAATACTGGAAATTTAACACATAGAGTTTCATATCATGATCCCTTAAGAATATTCTTATTTATAGCTACCAACTTGTCCCCAACATAAAGTTGAGCCAGAGTAAAAAATAATATCTAAAGCCTGATAAAAGAAAAAATAAACTGCCTTTAAAACTAAACTGAACGCAATCATTGTTAAACAGAAAATGTTATGCCATATTCAAAATTTAAGTGAAACAACAATCAAAAAGTTAATACGTAACATGGAATAAATGAATTTCTGTGTTAAATAGCTGATAAGAAGTGATTCCTTCTTGAATATCTCATTTGAAAATACCCATCTATGATCATTATTCTCAATCCTTGAACATTATACTATAAAAAGTATTTTCATTATTAGCATATTTTAAAAGTATAGGAAATATTTTCATTTACATATTCTTTATTATCCGAATATACAAACTAAAAAGCAGTTTGTGTTTCTTATCCTTCAGACCTTAACCTTAACCTTCAATCTACTTGTAGTATTTACCTTTACACAGAAAATACGACGATGTCAAATACAGTTCAGCCAATTCTGGGTCTGCTTATTGAAACCCAAACATAAAGAAACTGATGTAATTATTAAAAAACTTTTTAAAACTCAAAATTAATATGAAAGTTTATGTAATAACATAAATTTAAACTTAAGATTAACTTTTCATAATAAAAAAAAACATGCACACATTTCTGTAAACTTCGATTTTTTACATTCTCAAGAAAATTTTTGTTACTTGCTTTATTTTAAAATGTTAAAATTAATGGTACTTAATTAAATTTATTTATTCCTTAAAACCATCCATTTTTTATTTTTGTTATTATTAATGATTTTGAGACTTATGAAATTAAATAATAAAACCATATGATGTGTACACATTCAAACCATATGAAATGTATTTATGTATTTTTCTAAACTACGATTTTTTACATCATTAAGAAAATTTTTGTTACTTGCTTTATTTTAAAATATTTAAATTAATGGTACTTAATTAAATTTAATATTTCTGAAAACCATTCATCTTTTTATTATTGTAATTTTTAATTTTTTTTTAGACTTATGAAATTAAATTATACAAATTTAATTAAAACCATATGATTAATGGCTGAAACTGATGCATTAACAACTCTTTAGTATAGTCTAATTAAATCATTATTAGTCTCTCTCACCAAAGGTAAATATTGAGATGTATATTATAGAATCAATTTTTATTTAACTCTATTTTAGTTTGATTAGGTCTAAAATTGACCATTAGTTGTTTATTTTTATTATAGGTCTGATTAAACAAACAATATAGTAAGGATGTATAGATTTTATTTAATTAAAAGATAGTTACATTATTATGACTCAGTAATATACTTCTTCAATGACATCATAATTTACTTGACATGAAAACAAGTTTTTCATTTCTGGTTTATAAAGTTTTATATTGTATAATTTAGAGAAGTATTCTTATCAAGTTTTTTTGTTTATTTTTTCATCTAGGAAAACTTTTTATTTGGAAAAAGTAGCATTCAGAATTGGTTCACAATTGAGAGAAAGAAGACAATGTCTGACCAAAATGAAAGACCAGGTCCTTCTGTAAGTTTGATTTTTTTTTCTTTTTATGGAAACAGAATAGATAACATTTTTTGTTTGAAAAGGAGTCTGTAACTTAATCCTAAAATTAGGCTACTTCATTGGCACTAGTATGCCTTAGCATAGCCATCATCTACATCTACAAAGCTTTTAGTTATTTCTTCTTTTAATAGGGAATGTAAAATAAAAATAAATATTGCTTAATTTAACTGACTAAAGGCTGACTTATTGTTAACATGTAAGATTTGTTTTATTTTAAAATTTAGGTTCCTTAAAATTATTAACTAACATAAAACAGATTTGCAATTATGCATATACATCACACCTAATGACATATGAAGATATTAGATATCATAAATTAATAAAGCTCCCTGCTATGTTATTGTATATTAACAAATACCTTACAAAGATTAAAAAAATAAACAAAAACCGTAAAGTCTTTATGATGGAATTTTATGACACCATTGGCAGTAGGTATAATAAAGTTAGATGGTAGGTATATAGTCAAGAAACACCCCAGCAGGTACAACACTGCTTTAATACTTGAAGGTGGTTTGTTTTCTAAAAGAAGAGCTCATCACACTGTATTGTTTTATCATTGTGTGAATAATATTTTAAGTAAAAAAATTCTCAACCTTCAATTGTTTTTATATAAAATATTTCTTTTTATTTTAGATTGAAGAAAACTAAGGAGAATTATAGTTTTTATTTTATTTCCTTTCAATGCAAAATATTGTCATCATTAAGCTAAATGCTGATTTTTCAATATTAGTGATGAAGACAATTAATATTTGTTGAATAATTCTAATCTGTAAATTTGTATTTCAGTCCATTATTACACAAAAATTATTTTTATATAAGGTCACATACAGAATGCACCTCAGGAGGGTTTGACCATACAATCAGTTGTTCAGAGGATACAGATTTTTTTTTACAAAGCTAATCACCCTTAAAAAAGTACTTTTCATTCATAGAAACTAAGCCAATAGCCTTGGATTTGGATGTACAACAAGGAAATGACCCGGCATGGAAAAGTACATACGTTTAGGAACCTGGAATATTAGATCTTTCACAGGTAAAGAATGCAACCAACGACAATGGACAAAGACTCAATAACTTTGCAGTATCCAGAGACTTGGTTGTTAGAAGTACCTGCTACCCACACAAGAATATTCACAAGGGAACTTGGACGTCACCTGATCGGTCTGTGATAAACCAGTGTGCCATAGAAGCAAACTGTGAAATGTGAGAGCATTCAGAAGAGCCAACGTAGACTCAGACCATTTTCTTAGCATAGCGCACATGATCGCTAAGATATGCTCAGTCAGGAACTCTAAACCTGCAGAGAAACCCAAAAGTCACAATTCGGAAAAACTGAAGAGCACAGAGACTCAGCGTAACTGCTGAAGTTCTTGATTCAAAGATAGGCCAAAGAAACTATGATGATGATCAGGATATTGAGAAGTATTGGTCAGGTTGTCATAGGACAATAATGTAAGCAGCTGAAGAAGTCTTGGGATCACAGGAGAGGGACCTAGGTCGACATGGTTTGATGAAGAGTGTAGAACAGCCACGGAAATGAACAACCTTTCATATGAGGCCATAATTAGAAAAAGCACTAGGTCAGTTGAAGAATATAGACAGAGAAGGAAAGATGAGAAACAGGTATACCGCAGGAAGAAGCGACAGAAGGAGAGAGAGGAGAAGGAGAAGATGGAACTGCTACGCTGTTAACATGAAAGTAGGCATTTCTTCCGATATGTCAACAAACAAAGGAAGCCCTTCACGAAAAAACTAAAATCATGCAAGGACAAAGATGGCAACTTGGTCACTGACAAATATAAAGTTCTTGCAGAGTGGAGGAACTACTTCCACTATATTCTCAACTATGGAGGAGTTGCTAGCAAAGAAGTTGGAACCCAAGACCAAGATGAAGAAGAAGAAAGCAGGATAAGCCAAATGGAAGAAATAGATCTCGAGCCCCATGATGAGGATGAGATTAATGATGCCATCTGCAAGCTCAGAAATAATAAGGCCCTGGAGCCGATGTAATGCCAACTGAACTCTTTAAAAGTGGTAGAAGTGAACTCATCAAAGTACTTCAAGACCTTCTTCTTATAATATGGACGAATGAGATGATGCCCACTGACTGGAACAGGTCAATAATATGCCCTATCCACCATGAGGGTGATAGATATGCCTGTGACAACTATCAAGGAATCTCGTTGCTCTCATGCGTGTATAAGATACTATCCCAAATACTATTTAAACATCTCTTGTCCTACGCTGAAAGGGATCTTAGTTCTTACCAGTGTGGTTTTAGGAAAGGAAAATCTACATCAGACCAAATCTTCTGTCTGCGGACCATTTTGGAAAGGCTTGCACCATCTATTCATAGAGTTTAAAGTGGCGTATGACAGCATACGGTGTGAAAAACTGTACAGTGTCCTCAGGGAACTTAATATACCTGAGAAACTTATTTTCGAATGATTAAAGTGATATAGTATTATCATTCAAGATTAAAGTTACTATAAGGGATGTGAGATGTGAGGTTAAGATAAATGGCAAAAGTTCAGAAGAGGAAAGGCTTCGGCAAGGTGATGCACTGGCCTGTTTATTGTTTAACCTGGCTCTTGAGAAGGTGATAAGAGATGCGGTCTGACGCTAAGACGGGCGATACGGAAACATGTTTAACAGGCTTGTCCAATTTTTGGCATATGCCGATGATGTAGATATTGTGGGATGCTCCTTTCAGTCAGTGAGTGAGGCATTTCTGGCTCTGGTAAGATCAGCCCGTAAACTTGGACTACAGGTGAATGAGTCCAAAACTAAGTTACAAAAGAGGTTCCGAGGCCAGGTGAGACTGTGAACATAGGACAGCAAAACTTTAAAAAGCTCTCTGAGTTTAAGTACCTGGGATCTATAGTCACCCAAGACAACATCTCCAATGAGGAGATTAGAAAGAGGATTGCCTTAGCTAATAGATATCATTTTTGAAAGAAAAGTTCTCCGATGAATTTTTGGAGGTGTAAAAGTTGGAGAAGAATGGAAACGCCGGACAAATCAGGAGCTGTGCACGGCCTTTGGAGAGGCCGAAATTGTTACAACAATGAAATTAAGGTGGCTAACGTATGCTGGGAATATTGCCAGAATGGCCGATGGAGACATGCCAAAGGTATTGTTGACCCAACCAATCCATAGATCAGGTAGGAGAGGAAGACCATAGCTGAGGTGGTGGGATGGTATCTCTACAGATGCTAGAAGCATTCTGGGGGTGAGGAACTGGATCGCGTAAGCACAGGGCTGTGACGATTGGAGGAAATGGTTGGAGGAGGCCAAGACCTGTCACCGGGTTGTAGTGCCGTAATAAAAAAAAAAAATAATAACAGGTAAAGAAGTGGAAGTCATTGAGGAAATGATAACATATAGGTTGGACATTTTAGGGATCAGCAAAGTAAAGAAAAAGGGACTGGGGTGATGTAGGTTAAGACCACATTTTGATATACTCAGGAGTCCTTCATGAAAAGAGGATAGTAGAAGGGGTAGAAATAATTATATAAGGGGAATTTTTCAGAAAAGTGGTAGAATGGGAGCTTGTTAACCCACGAATAATTGTGGTCAAGGTAAATATGCGAGTTGGGAACTGAATCCTAATACAAGTTTACACTCCTTCTAATGCTGCTAACTTTCTGGATAAAGGGCAGTTCTACGGTGGCCTAGAGTGAGTAGTCACTAAAAATAAGAAGAATACTTACTATGGGAGGCCTCATTCCACAAGTAGTCAATGACTAATTGAGAGCAAGCGGAGTTATGGAAATAATAATAATAATATAACATGGAGGTTAGAGAACAAGGAAAGATAATGGACAATATTGCAAAGAGAAAAAGATTAAATGAAGACCACAAAAAGCGAATTTACCTTATAGTGGAATGAAGATTTGACGGCACAGGTTAAGAAAAAGAAGATATCTTGGAAGGAATACTGTTGTAACAAGTCCCCTAAAAAATGGCAAGCATATGTGATGGCTAAAAACAAGACAAAGGAAGTTGCAAAGGAGGTTGAAAGAAAATCTTGTGAGGAATTTGGAAACACACTAAACCAAGATCACAGGGAAAACATAAAGCTCTTCAGGAATAAAATAAAACACAAAAAGTTCATAGATGCAAAGGAATTAAAAATATCAAAAATGGACAGGGTGAAATAGTTTCTGACAATAAAGGCATTCAGGAGGTCTGGAGAAAACATTATAAAAGTAGTATAATATTTTTTATAGGATTAATAAAAACATTATTTTTTATTAATCCTATAAAAAATCCAGTTGGACATTGGAATGAAATAGAATTGTAGGAGGCGATAAAAAAGAGAAAAAAAAAATATATCACAACAACTCCTGAAGAGTCTTGGGTTGAGTACATAGTAGAGATTGAACTGCTTCTAGAACAGTGATTGTGCAGGGAGTTGATTTGATCAAGATCACGCTCATCCGCTAGGTTTTTACGTTTATTGTGGGTACCTAGTTTATAAATGCTGGGTGAACCCCAGGAGGGTCTCCAGATCCCAAAGAATCCATCCCCGACAATTAACTAAATAATTAAATAAAATCTGCCACAGCTGGATTTGAACCTGTGACCTTCAGCACCGCATCTTAGCGCTCTACTACTGAGCGAGGTATCAAGTCAGATCTCTCCAAATGCTGTTTCAAAAAGCCTGGGAGGAAAAGAATATACCAAAAGAGTGGGAATAAAACATTATAATTCCACTTCAGGGCTGGATAAAAGATACAAAAATATTTTAAATTGAAATGAATGAATAGAGAAAAAATATGATCAAAATAAAATAATACATAACAATGAATTTATTGCGGTAAATCAGATAAATAAGTAGAAATAATTTAAATTATAAAATAAAATAAAATTATTATTTTAATTTTTTTAAATGATGGGATTGTAAATGACAATAATAATATAAAAATATGTTAGTAAAAGTAAACCAAAAGAATGGTAAGTAAATAAAAGAGTAAGAAAGATCTAATAAGTATTAGTGAAAAGATAGAATGACAGTAATCCATACAATGAAACTTAGAAATATAACCAATAAACATGTAAAACACAGAATTCCTTGTAATGGATGTCACAAATATGTAAGTGAACTTTTTATAGTAACCTACATGAACTAACTGAAGTAAATAAAGTAATATTCACAAAGAAGGAGGGGAGGAATAAATTCGAAAAAAGAATGTAAGAAATAATAATTATAGAATATAAATAGTAGGGTAATGAAAAAGAAGAAGTATATATACAAATATACTTTTATATAAGTATATCCTATATAAGGTGTGAGTTACAGCACCATCTGTTGGTCAAAGAGAGCAGTAAACTGGCAAGAGTGATGCTTAGACTGAGCTGAATTAAATGAAACATGCTGCCAGTGGGTAGTGCCTCTAAATGTCCTGTCATGTATTTATTTATTCATATAGCCCTTGTACTAGATGTATATATTACAGTTGTACAATTCAATAAAATAATTTTTTTTAAAAATGGAACATTTTTTTGAGAATAGCAATAATACAGTGTTCAGAGGATAATAAAATTTGGTAAAAGTAAAATTTTAATACATAAGCACACATACAATATATAATATGGCAAAATAAAAAAAAATTGTAATGGAGAAGAAAATTGTCTATTTTCAATGAGGTTTAAAAAGAGTCTGTAAATTACGGAAATGCAGTTTTTGTCAAGGTGTATGTAAATGGATTCTGAAGTCTTCTGTTAAAGGAATGGATGAGGGTCAAAGCATGTTCTGATAATTTGGAAGCAGATAGATTGCGGGAAGAAATTGATGAGTTATGTTGGGAACCACTTGACTTGAAGTAGTTTTTGGTTTCTCCAAAGAGAGAAGAGCAAGGGATCCAGAAAAAAAAATGTTGGGGAATTTTTTTTTAGGAATAGGGTTTTTTAGGTTAGGGAAAGGATAGGAGAGTTTATAATAGGGTTTCAAACCAAGCCATAAGTAAGGAATTGTAGATTGTAGTACTTTATTAATGTTATCAGAGAGGATGGAAATACATGGAAGGGATCTGAAGAAGTTGGTTGTAAAGAATCAGAAGGAGGAGGAGCTAAGGTATCATGATTAATAAAAAGATCCAGAAGTTTCTAACTAATGTAGGATGGGAAGTTCTTGCAAAGTAGAATTTGTTTGATGCAGTGAATATTGGTTGGAAGATATTTATGGTCAGATAAGGAAAGGAATCAATGAATTAGGTTCTTAATAACATTTTTTGTTGGTAAAAGAGTTGGGAAAGGTAGTAAAGAAGTTTGCCAGAAGATATAACTTTGTTGTACCAGTCAAAGGACAAGGAGTCATCATCATTTATTATAATAGGGTAATCAAGAAAGGGGAGAGTAAGGATTATTTCTTTTTCAACAGTGACATAGAGAGGAGGATGTTAAGATGGTAAGAAGATGGTAAGATAAGAGGAAGCAAATAAAATTTCAGACATTCTGTCAGGATTCAGTATTAAAAGGTGGTCGTCAATATATTTCTTAATGGTTATTATATTGTGAGAAAATAAAGAAATTATATAGTCCAGAAGGTCATTGGAGTATATTGGAAATGCTATGAGAAGAACCATATATAACCATAGCAAGAAAATTTACTGAGATTGCAGACAGGTGAGTTAATTTTGGAGAAAAAGGGATGAAGGGATCGTATTTATTCCAGGGTTTTGGATTTTAGGTAACTAATTTAATTCATTAAATAATTCATTGTTTAAACAATTTTAAACAGGCAGATGAGGTCAAAATAATAAATAACTATAAAGCTAAGTTATTCTAATAATTTCTTTAATTTATGAAATTATTCATCTAATCAATTAAATTATTCAAATTTTTATTTTATGGTATACAGATATTGTCAAATATTGTATTTTCTTCAATTGCTGTATTATGAACCAAAGTAAGAAGCAGTGCACATTTAAAATTTTTCTAATTAACTAGTTTTATAAATCCCCCACAAAAAATTTATTCTAACCACTCAAGGAATATTTATTTTTCATTACTTACTTTTTTCCTATAATAATTACTTCATTCATACTCTCTGCTAAATGTTTTCTCAGATTATTTTCTACATTTTTTTTAATTACTTCTTTTTTGTATCTCCTCCTCCATTCATTGCTGTACAATTGTTTAGATCGTATTTATTTGTTTTTGTCTTTAACCTTTTGGAGAAGTATCACATTTTCATCTTCAAAGATTTAAAACAGTCTTATTTTTCCATTTAAGCTTTCGTCACCTGTTCCCTTTTGAAACCCGTTGACATCTAGTCACTTCCTTGTTTTTCCCTCATTTGTACTATTGCTGTACAGTGTAAGGATCTCGTTGAAGTGGATCTACCCTTCCTATTGCCGTACGTACTTACTAGCATTCTTCCATTAACAAGTTATCCAATCCCACCGACCTTCATACATTTTCGATCTCCTTCGATTCAAAACCACAGTCCACTCCAGTAACATCCGCTCTTTGCTCTAATATCTATATACAGCATCTCACCGAACAGCAGCTTTTGACAGAGCTCTCCATATCCGATCGTCGTCTCTTCTATGGAATTCTATGGCTTCTTCCAATCATGGTTCCAATAATCTTTGTACCTTCAAATCTCGTATATTCAATCATTTAATTTCCTTACAATTCCCAAAAGATCGGAAATAGTATGTTCAGTTTTGAGATTAAGAAGAAGAAGAAAATAGAAAAAAAAAAAGTCTCACTGCAAATTATCCCGGGTTTCGGCACCAATTAAGGGCATCCCCGCACAAACACACACAAAAAAAAGATATTTTGGGATTAATAACCACTCACGAAAGTTGTTTTAACACTGACTCTATTTCAATCTTAATCCTCTACATATGGTATTTAAATATGTTTACAATACAGTTTGGGATTAGTGGCAATACTATCATTAACCCTACATTAACTTAAATATATTAAATGAGTATTAATGAAATATATGTTTGTTCTTTTAGAATACCCAGCGACATTCCTCTGCAGTTCCTATCAATGTGCCAATGAAAGCCTTACCCCAAGTGGTTACTGAATTTTTAAATGCATACAAAACACCCGAGAAAGAACTAACACCGGATTCTGGAGTGAAGCGCACAAGAGAGGACTCGAACACGTCCGAGGACTCAACTACAGCAAAAATAATTTACAATGCTGGCCCACCACGTCGAGGTGGTATTACGATTGTTGGCAAGATGCATAAAGTTAACTTAGCACCTATTTATCAAAACAGCCGGGAAGTAGCAATGACCAAAAAAACAGCTCATGAGGGGTGGTCTTCATCGGCAGAGAAACATTATAATATACCTTCAGTGTTAGCGCAGGGTCATGGAGCTTCAAGAAAAGCAACAATTGTGCCAAAAAGGAGAATAAGTTTGCTCCGAGAAAATAGATCCTTCCCACCAATTTTAGGAAAGATCTCATCATCTAAAGCTGGGCATTCAGGACTGCAGTCCTCAATAGTCCCAATTCATACTTCTGCAGAGCAATTGCAACAATCAGTCAATTTAGAAACACGCGTAGACTGTATTTCGACTGAAGTCAAGGTACATCACGATAAGCCCGCTTCTAATTATCAAACCAGCCAGGAAGGAGCAATGACCCAGAAAAAAACAGCTCATGAGGTGTGTTCTTCATTGGCAAAGAAACATGAGAATATGCCTTCAAGGTTAGCTCAGGATCTTGGCACATCAAGGCGAATAACAATTGTAGTGCCAAAAGATAAAATACGTTTGTACCGAGCAAATAGATCGTTCCCACCAATTGTAGAAAAGGTCTCATCATCTGAACCTGGGCCTTCAGGACTGCAATCCTCCATAACCCCAATTCATACTTCTGCAGAGCAATTGCAACAATCAGTCAATTTAGAAACACGCGTAGGCGGTATTTCGACTGATGTCAAGGTACATCACGATAAGCCCGCTTCTAATGATCAAACCAGCCAGGAAGGAGCCATGACCCAGAAAAAAACAGCTCATGACGGGTGGTCTTCATCGGCAAAGGAACATGAGAATACACCTTCAGTTTTAGCTCAGGGTCTTGGCACATCAAGGCCAATAACAATTGTAGTGCCAAAAAATAAAATAAGTTGGTACCGAGCCAATAGATCCTTCCCACCAATTGTCGAAAAGGTCTCATTATCTGAAGCTGGTGCTCAAGAAGGAAGGCCTTTATCGATTGGAAAGTATGAACCTATATCTCCACCTTCAGACAATGTTGAGGACCTTCGTACATCAAGTCAAGCGGTATTACAATTTCAAGCTGATCTACAGTTTTCAGTTAACTCGAAGCACACGTCAGAGGAGCAGTTGTTTCAAGCAGCCAATTTAGATACAAATAAAGCACTGGATCTAACAAAACATTCTGAAGAAGGAAGGCCTTTATCAATTGGAAAGTATGAACCTATATCTCCACCTTCAGAGAATGTTGAGGACCTTCGTACATCAAGTCAACCGGCATCAGAATTTCAAGCTACCGGATCAAATCTGCCAGAAAAAAGATCATACAATCCAATTTATGAACCGGTCTCGCCACCCGAAACGGGACCTTCTGATCTACAGTTTTCAGTTAACTCGAAGCACTCGTCAGAGGAGCAGTTGTTTCAAGCAGCCAATTTAGATACAAATAAAGCTCATGTTTACTCGATTGGCCGTTCCATGCAAAGAAGGTCTGCATATATTTATCGAAACAGCCTAGAGAGTGGACTGGATCTAACAAAACATTCTGAAGAAGGAAGGCCTTTATCAATTGGAAAGTATGAACCTATATCTCCACCTTCAGAGAATGTTGAGGACCTTCGTACATCAAGTCAACCGGCATCAGAATTTCAAGCTACCGGATCAAATCTGCCAGAAAGAAGATCATACAATCCATTTTATGAACCGGTCTCGCCACCCGAAACGGGACCTTCTAATCTACAGTTTTCAGTTAACTCGAAGAACTCGTCAGAGGAGCAGTTGTTTCAAGCAGCCAATTTAGATACAACTAAAGCTCACGTTTACTCGATTGGCCGTTCCATGCCAAAAAGTTCTGCATATATTTATCAAAAAAGTCTAGAGAATGGACTGGATCTAACAAAACATTCTGAACAAGGAAGGCCTGTATCAATTGGAAAGTATGAACCTATATCTCCACCTTCAGAGAATGTTGAGGACCTTCGTACATCAAGTCAACCGGCATCAGAATTTCAAGCTACGGGATCAAATCTGCCAGAAAGAAGATCATACAATCCAATTTATGAACAGGTCTCGCCACCCGAAATGGGACCTTCTGATCTACAGTTTTCTGTTAACACGAAGCACTCGTCAGAGGAGCAGTTGTTTCAAGCAGCCAATTTAGATACAACTAAAGCTCATGTTTACTCGATTGGCCGTTCCATGCCAAAAAGTTCTGCATATATTTATCGAAACAGTCTAGAGAGTGGACTGGATCTAACAAAACATTCTGAACAAGGAAGGCCTTTATCAATTGGAAAGTATGAACCTATATCTCCACCTTCAGAGAATGTTGAGGACCTTCGTACATCAAGTCAACCGGCATCAGAATTTCAAGCTACGGGATCGAATCTGCCAGAAAGAAGATCATACAATCCAATTTATGAACAGGTCTCGCCACCCGAAATGGGACCTTCTGATCTACAGTTTTCTGTTAACACGAAGCACTCGTCAGAGGAGCAGTTGTTTCAAGCAGCCAATTTAGATACAACTAAAGCTCATGTTTACTCGATTGGCCGTTCCATGCCAAAAAGTTCTGCATATATTTATCGAAACAGTCTAGAGAGTGGACTGGATCTAACAAAACATTCTGAAGAAGGAAGGCCTTTATCAATTGGAAAGTATGAACCTATATCTCCACCTTCAGAGAATGTTGTGGACCTTCGTACATCAAGTCAACCGCCATTAGAATTTCAAGCTACGGGATCGAATCTGCCAGAAAGAAGATCATACAATCCAATTTATGAAGAGGTCTCGCCACCCGAAACGGGACCTTCTGATCTACAGTTTTCAGTTAACTCGAAGCACTCGTCAGAGGAGCAGTTGTTTCAAGCAGCCAATTTAGATACAACTAAAGCTCACGTTTACTCGATTGGCCGTTCCATGCCAAAAAGTTCTGCATATATTTATCAAAAAAGTCTAGAGAATGGACTGGATCTAACAAAACATTCTGAACAAGGAAGGCCTGTATCAATTGGAAAGTATGAACCTATATCTCCACCTTCAGAGAATGTTGAGGACCTTCGTACATCAAGTCAACCGGCATCAGAATTTCAAGCTACGGGATCAAATCTGCCAGAAAGAAGATCATACAATCCAATTTATGAACAGGTCTCGCCACCCGAAATGGGACCTTCTGATCTACAGTTTTCTGTTAACACGAAGCACTCGTCAGAGGAGCAGTTGTTTCAAGCAGCCAATTTAGATACAACTAAAGCTCACGTTTACTCGATTGGCCGTTCCATGCCAAAAAGTTCTGCATATATTTATCGAAACAGTCTAGAGAGTGGACTGGATCTAACAAAACATTCTGAAGAAGGAAGGCCTTTATCAATTGGAAAGTATGAACCTATATCTCCACCTTCAGAGAATGTTGAGGACCTTCGTACATCAAGTCAACCGGCATTAGAATTTCAAGCTACGGGATCACATTTGCCAGATAATAGATCATGCACACCAATTATCGAAGAGGTCTCACCACCTAAAGCTGGGCCTTCAGGACTACAGTTTTCAAAATCCCCAGCGAATACTTTGGATGAGGATTTGTATCAGGCAGATACGTTTGACTCACTGCTCCTGGAAGATATCCAAATGGAAATGTTTAAATATGACGATGAAGATTTAGATATATTATTGAATCAAGAAGATCAAAATATAGGCGAAGAATTATTAAACAATTTTCAACAGGGTGATAGTGGCGAGTTTATATCTGATCTTGAGGCGTTCATTAATGACTACTACGCGTCACTAACTGTAGAAGAAACACAGCCACTTACCATTCAATGCTCATCAACAGAGATGGTAAATCCATTAACTGAGGTTGTAAAGCCATCAACTTCATCGGTGAACTCGTCAAGTGTTTCGGTACCCTCTAATGATGGTGACTCGTCATTATCAGCCATAACTGCAAGCCAAAAACGAGGAAGGAAACCGTTATTGCCACAGAGAAGAGGTACTCTTCCCGGCACATACATTCAATATAGAGGATTCTGTCCCAAGGATAATAATGACGTGGAATCAAGAACATTGCCAACAAAGCATGAATGTTTGAAGAACTCGTCTCTAACCACCGATCATAATGCTGACGGGAAAGGTGTTGAGTATAAAGAAGAAAAGCTTCTTGCTTCCACATCTTATGATGTACAGAAGCTTGACTTATGTGCGCAAGATGGCTTGTCCGAAGCGGTAAGTTGTGTTAGACATAATCCAGATGATGTTAGTACAGAACCTAAAAATGCGAATATTGACAACCCTGAATACATCCAGGAGTTGTTTGGACTCCGAAAAAGAGGCAGACCGCGAAAATCACCAGAACCTATAGCCACAAGAAGAGTATTGACGCCTGGAGCTCCTCGGCCACCGAGAGGGAGAACTATAAGATCTATCGAGGGTTTTCGAGCAACGATGACTGATCTCAGTCACTTATTGGGACATATGAGAATGCCAGCATTGAAGAAAACATTGCCCTGTGGCAGTAAAGGTATGGACCACTGAACTGTTCTTAAATTACATTCTTTATAATACAATAGTGTCATATTAATAGGGTGTATAAAAAAATGACCGTTTTATGAATTTTAATCAGTTTATTCAATTTTAATATTGATTTTATTATAAAAAGGATTAATATTTATTAGAAATTATACTACATTAAATATTGTAAAATATAAAAAAATTCCATAATAATATAAAGCTAGGTAAAGTTATAACGGTCATTTTTTTTTTTTATACACCCTACTAAATAATAGGATTTATGTGTCTTGTAGGAAATTTAGCTATTTTTAAGTATAATTTTTAAGGTGGTGACCCACCTCTTAGCTAGCCCATCAGGTACATTCTCTCGTTCCTTAAACCATACATTTATAAGATATGTTTCATATTTTTTCAAACATTTTTTTTATATGCAAGATTATTAGTACGAGATCTCATTTCATTGTCTGTGCTGATTAGTATGTAAAAAAGCATATGTTTAAATACAAAATATCATCTCTCTCACATATACAGAAAAATCTGATTAATCTCAAGACGAAACGTTTTAGGTAACAACAGTTATTTTTTTCATATAGGACAAAAAATGGAATGTTTCATTTCTCTAAATGAAAAGTTACTCATATTTAGCTTTTACCTTATTTTTTTCAGGGAGATTTGCATATGTAGCCCTCTAATGATCATTATTTGCTTTCAGCTTATGTAGGTCGTGGTATGCCATTCAAAATTCCACCAGCTCCCGAGGTTCAAAAAGTAGCCATGGAAGCTGCAGCTTTAGGCAATAAAATAAGGAAGTCGCACCCATCTAAAGAAGAGGGTGTAGTCCAAGATATCGTTAGTTGGCTTATGGATAATGAAGAAGAAGAGAAGTATCAACAGAAAAATCCAGAGGAATAACCTTACAAATCAGGTTACGATAAGTGGGCATAATGAAAAGCTTTAATGTGATATTATTATTAATATAATTGTACTAAAATATTACTGTACTATGCATTTAATTCTTAAAATGTTTCTTCAGATCTTTGTTTCAATATATTAGATTAATTAATAATAAAATTAATTATTAAAATGTTAAATATTTATTACATACCATATACATAAGAATATTTTACCCTATAGGTCTGTCCTTTTTCCTGGAATGTTAAAATAAATTATTTTCCTCAGTTTGAATCATGTTTCTTTCTTTGTAATCGGAGTCATATTCTTAACTTAATTCTAACATTTTTAAGAAATATGACTAACATTGTCATTAAAACAAAAGATGACTCTATCAGCAAATCATGCATCAAAGTCATGAATAAAAACAATATAAAAAAAGTACATCCTTTTCACAATAAATAAGTAAAATTAAAATCGTTAATTGATATGAGCAAGTTGATGATTTTGTGAGATGCTCATTTAAGGTTTTCAAAGGATGGGAGTGTGGTAGTGATCACCACATGCTGAGAGCCCAAATTCTCTTCCCCTGGAGGATGTCTTCTGATAACCCTAGATAGTGAAAGGCCCCGTTTTTGTATGTATATATATTTTTTTGTAATTATCATAATTACCATATAATAAAAGTAATGTTATTTAATAAGATGTAAAAGGATTTTTAATTACTAAACAAGTGCCAATCAATCAATCAGGCCCACCTTTGGAAAAGAGAAGGATATTTTTTTTAATCAATAGTGATATAGTATTACTGTATATAATAATCACAGAGTGGCATCCCATATTATTATTTAACTTTACGAAGACGTTATTTAAATAATTAAAATGTTCGAATAATTCAATAGTGATAGTTTTAAAGTAAAAAACTATTTATATGTCAAATTAATTTAAATTTGAATAGAATTCCATGTGAAGTAGAGTAAGGAGAGTCTTGGCATGCCGTTTGCAGATCCTTGATGATTTTCTGCTGATCCGGGTCCAAAGATGTCACCTCAGCAATGGTCTCAGTTGTTATTGAAGTGCTATAAACATGGAAAACTGAGTCAAAATGAATAAGGTTTACCTCATCATTGATCGAAATGTCTGCAGTCTTACTCAAATTCGGGAGAGGTGCTAATGACAGTCCACATTCTGATTTTCCTTGCTCTTCTTGTATCGACCTGTATAATCAAATCCTGACAGGAATGACGCTTATCTAAGTAGTCTGGCTGAAGTCATCTGTGGTAAAGCTCGGTTCTGCCCAAAAATCCGTGAAAGTGGCTGGTTATCAGTAACCAAAAAGAAATGTTTCTCATAGATGTAGTTGTAGAATCGTAAGACTCCAAACACAATAGATAGTGCTTCCCGGTCAAGTTGGCTGTAGTTCATTTCTGACCGTGTGAGTGCACGGGAGGCATAGGCTTTAGGTTTTTCATGTTGGTCTACAGAATGGCTGCAACTCCCACCTGACTAGCATCTGTGGTTAAAATAGCAGGCAATGATGGATCGAAAGGAACTAAAATTCTGTCACTGCACATTACCGCTTTGAGTTTAAGAAGGGATCGGGAGTGCAGCAAGATCGAAGGATATCCCTTCGAGTGTGCCTGCAAACGTCTATTTTATATGAGTCATAGAAACAAGACTGAGAAGTATTGTCATAAGTCGATTGCCAGCAAGGAGAAGAACGCAGAAAAGCACGCAGGATCTCATTTTCACGATGAGACAAATAACAGAAAAGACAGATCATAAAGTGTTATACCTTGAAATAAAGCATGCATTTGATATTGTATAATAACTGTATTGAACAACATATTAACAGGTACTAGAAAACTACGAGCTAAGTAAACGTACATCGTTGCGTAAATGCAAACTGGTGGGGGTTGTGGTTGATAGACACAACAGTCTCCGTAAGAAGTAAAAAGAAGAATCTCTGTAAGAAGCTCGTAACAACATTGTCAAATTCTTTTTCGAATCGTTCTAAGAGTTATTTGAATTTTTCCCCTTTTGGGTGAAAACATTCGAAAGGTTTCGATACAGTATTTACCAATGCGTTGGACTGTTGGGGTACTTGAGCTTTGAAATATATAATTATGAAATAAATTACTGTTTATATTTTTAATTTGATTAATGATACCTATTTGATTCTCTTGAACCACTTTTAACATTTTAGTAACTCCGTTGGTCTTAATCATGTTTCTGGACTTGGCACTAAGGAGAGTTAAGCTGATAGTGAGGAAATTTTAGCAAGGGCACAGATACCTTCACCCCATTAAGGTTTCCTTGTCGGGGTTTCCTGGGAAGAAGAGAAGTGACAAAACAGAACAAATTGGCCGTCTATAAATCAATCTTCTTTCCTTACTTTTCGGAATCGTGCACACTAACCTCAAAACTCAGGGATCAGATGCATATGCTAAAGAAATGAGGAACGTCACCATAAGGGCTAATCTAGTCGTTAAACCAGCTGAGACCATTCTAGAGGAGCACAAAGAGGTGGTTTGGACACCTTCTTAGCAAGGACGGATCCAGGATTTCTTTCTGGGGGCACAACGGGCAGACGGGAAAAAAAATCAACAATAACTTACGAATAAACTAGTAGTATCTATAGGAAGAATTCAAAGGCTTATTAAAATATCAAAACAATAGTTTCACTCATGTTCTTTCTGTTATTTTAACAACTATGATCATTTGATTTGCCTATAATTATGTAGTAGTATCTATAGGAAGAATTCAAAGGTTTATTAAAATATCAAAGCAATAGTTTCACTCATGTTCTTTCTGTTATTTTAACAACTATGATCATTTGATTTGCCTATAATTATGTACTATAATGGATTCTCCACAGTACACATAAAACCGTCTGGGGGGCACGTGCCCCGGATAATTTTAAGCTATAAGTATTTTACTAATTACTTGTTTTTCTTATGTTTCATGTTTTCCTGAGAGATTGGAAAAAAAAAATTTGTTTAGTCTCAATTAAGCCTTGTGAAGTCAGCAGCATGTCTTGCGAAACGTTGGCAGAAATTCACCGACACGGTCTAAACCAGAAGAAACAACTGAAGTTTTTTGTATAAATAGTGGCCGTGGAAAATTGAAGGAGTATTTAAGAGAAACTAAGTTTAGGAGATGAGTAGTTATTCTTTTTCCAATAACCAGCAAATTATAGGAAATTTTAAAAATTTCTAATACAAAGGAGTCTCTAAAAGAATGTGGATCTATGCCTATGAACTACAAATAATTGTTTTATATTATTGTCAATTTAATACTGGAAATTTAACACATAGAGTTTCATATCATGATCCCTTAAGAATATTCTTATTTATAGCTACCAACTTGTCCCCAACATAAAGTTGAGCCAGAGTAAAAAATAATATCTAAAGCCTGATAAAAGAAAAAATAAACTGCCTTTAAAACTAAACTGAACGCAATCATTGTTAAACAGAAAATGTTATGCCATATTCAAAATTTAAGTGAAACAACAATCAAAAAGTTAATACGTAACATGGAATAAATGAATTTCTGTGTTAAATAGCTGATAAGAAGTGATTCCTTCTTGAATATCTCATTTGAAAATACCCATCTATGATCATTATTCTCAATCCTTGAACATTATACTATAAAAAGTATTTTCATTATTAGCATATTTTAAAAGTATAGGAAATATTTTCATTTACATATTCTTTATTATCCGAATATACAAACTAAAAAGCAGTTTGTGTTTCTTATCCTTCAGACCTTAACCTTAACCTTCAATCTACTTGTAGTATTTACCTTTACACAGAAAATACGACGATGTCAAATACAGTTCAGCCAATTCTGGGTCTGCTTATTGAAACCCAAACATAAAGAAACTGATGTAATTATTAAAAAACTTTTTAAAACTCAAAATTAATATGAAAGTTTATGTAATAACATAAATTTAAACTTAAGATTAACTTTTCATAATAAAAAAAAACATGCACACATTTCTGTAAACTTCGATTTTTTACATTCTCAAGAAAATTTTTGTTACTTGCTTTATTTTAAAATGTTAAAATTAATGGTACTTAATTAAATTTATTTATTCCTTAAAACCATCCATTTTTTATTTTTGTTATTATTAATGATTTTGAGACTTATGAAATTAAATAATAAAACCATATGATGTGTACACATTCAAACCATATGAAATGTATTTATGTATTTTTCTAAACTACGATTTTTTACATCATTAAGAAAATTTTTGTTACTTGCTTTATTTTAAAATATTTAAATTAATGGTACTTAATTAAATTTAATATTTCTGAAAACCATTCATCTTTTTATTATTGTAATTTTTAATTTTTTTTTAGACTTATGAAATTAAATTATACAAATTTAATTAAAACCATATGATTAATGGCTGAAACTGATGCATTAACAACTCTTTAGTATAGTCTAATTAAATCATTATTAGTCTCTCTCACCAAAGGTAAATATTGAGATGTATATTATAGAATCAATTTTTATTTAACTCTATTTTAGTTTGATTAGGTCTAAAATTGACCATTAGTTGTTTATTTTTATTATAGGTCTGATTAAACAAACAATATAGTAAGGATGTATAGATTTTATTTAATTAAAAGATAGTTACATTATTATGACTCAGTAATATACTTCTTCAATGACATCATAATTTACTTGACATGAAAACAAGTTTTTCATTTCTGGTTTATAAAGTTTTATATTGTATAATTTAGAGAAGTATTCTTATTAAGTTTTTTTGTTTATTTTTTCATCTAGGAAAACTTTTTATTTGGAAAAAGTAGCATTCAGAATTGGTTCACAATTGAGAGAAAGAAGACAATGTCTGACCAAAATGAAAGACCAGGTCCTTCTGTAAGTTTGATTTTTTTTTCTTTTTATGGAAACAGAATAGATAACATTTTTTGTTTGAAAAGGAGTCTGTAACTTAATCCTAAAATTAGGCTACTTCATTGGCACTAGTATGCCTTAGCATAGCCATCATCTACATCTACAAAGCTTTTAGTTATTTCTTCTTTTAATAGGGAATGTAAAATAAAAATAAATATTGCTTAATTTAACTGACTAAAGGCTGACTTATTGTTAACATGTAAGATTTGTTTTATTTTAAAATTTAGGTTCCTTAAAATTATTAACTAACATAAAACAGATTTGCAATTATGCATATACATCACACCTAATGACATATGAAGATATTAGATATCATAAATTAATAAAGCTCCCTGCTATGTTATTGTATATTAACAAATACCTTACAAAGATTAAAAAAATAAACAAAAACCGTAAAGTCTTTATGATGGAATTTTATGACACCATTGGCAGTAGGTATAATAAAGTTAGATGGTAGGTATATAGTCAAGAAACACCCCAGCAGGTACAACACTGCTTTAATACTTGAAGGTGGTTTGTTTTCTAAAAGAAGAGCTCATCACACTGTATTGTTTTATCATTGTGTGAATAATATTTTAAGTAAAAAAATTCTCAACCTTCAATTGTTTTTATATAAAATATTTCTTTTTATTTTAGATTGAAGAAAACTAAGGAGAATTATAGTTTTTATTTTATTTCCTTTCAATGCAAAATATTGTCATCATTAAGCTAAATGCTGATTTTTCAATATTAGTGATGAAGACAATTAATATTTGTTGAATAATTCTAATCTGTAAATTTGTATTTCAGTCCATTATTACACAAAAATTATTTTTATATAAGGTCACATACAGAATGCACCTCAGGAGGGTTTGACCATACAATCAGTTGTTCAGAGGATACAGATTTTTTTTTACAAAGCTAATCACCCTTAAAAAAGTACTTTTCATTCATAGAAACTAAGCCAATAGCCTTGGATTTGGATGTACAACAAGGAAATGACCCGGCATGGAAAAGTACATACGTTTAGGAACCTGGAATATTAGATCTTTCACAGGTAAAGAATGCAACCAACGACAATGGACAAAGACTCAATAACTTTGCAGTATCCAGAGACTTGGTTGTTAGAAGTACCTGCTACCCACACAAGAATATTCACAAGGGAACTTGGACGTCACCTGATCGGTCTGTGATAAACCAGTGTGCCATAGAAGCAAACTGTGAAATGTGAGAGCATTCAGAAGAGCCAACGTAGACTCAGACCATTTTCTTAGCATAGCGCACATGATCGCTAAGATATGCTCAGTCAGGAACTCTAAACCTGCAGAGAAACCCAAAAGTCACAATTCGGAAAAACTGAAGAGCACAGAGACTCAGCGTAACTGCTGAAGTTCTTGATTCAAAGATAGGCCAAAGAAACTATGATGATGATCAGGATATTGAGAAGTATTGGTCAGGTTGTCATAGGACAATAATGTAAGCAGCTGAAGAAGTCTTGGGATCACAGGAGAGGGACCTAGGTCGACATGGTTTGATGAAGAGTGTAGAACAGCCACGGAAATGAACAACCTTTCATATGAGGCCATAATTAGAAAAAGCACTAGGTCAGTTGAAGAATATAGACAGAGAAGGAAAGATGAGAAACAGGTATACCGCAGGAAGAAGCGACAGAAGGAGAGAGAGGAGAAGGAGAAGATGGAACTGCTACGCTGTTAACATGAAAGTAGGCATTTCTTCCGATATGTCAACAAACAAAGGAAGCCCTTCACGAAAAAACTAAAATCATGCAAGGACAAAGATGGCAACTTGGTCACTGACAAATATAAAGTTCTTGCAGAGTGGAGGAACTACTTCCACTATATTCTCAACTATGGAGGAGTTGCTAGCAAAGAAGTTGGAACCCAAGACCAAGATGAAGAAGAAGAAAGCAGGATAAGCCAAATGGAAGAAATAGATCTCGAGCCCCATGATGAGGATGAGATTAATGATGCCATCTGCAAGCTCAGAAATAATAAGGCCCTGGAGCCGATGTAATGCCAACTGAACTCTTTAAAAGTGGTAGAAGTGAACTCATCAAAGTACTTCAAGACCTTCTTCTTATAATATGGACGAATGAGATGATGCCCACTGACTGGAACAGGTCAATAATATGCCCTATCCACCATGAGGGTGATAGATATGCCTGTGACAACTATCAAGGAATCTCGTTGCTCTCATGCGTGTATAAGATACTATCCCAAATACTATTTAAACATCTCTTGTCCTACGCTGAAAGGGATCTTAGTTCTTACCAGTGTGGTTTTAGGAAAGGAAAATCTACATCAGACCAAATCTTCTGTCTGCGGACCATTTTGGAAAGGCTTGCACCATCTATTCATAGAGTTTAAAGTGGCGTATGACAGCATACGGTGTGAAAAACTGTACAGTGTCCTCAGGGAACTTAATATACCTGAGAAACTTATTTTCGAATGATTAAAGTGATATAGTATTATCATTCAAGATTAAAGTTACTATAAGGGATGTGAGATGTGAGGTTAAGATAAATGGCAAAAGTTCAGAAGAGGAAAGGCTTCGGCAAGGTGATGCACTGGCCTGTTTATTGTTTAACCTGGCTCTTGAGAAGGTGATAAGAGATGCGGTCTGACGCTAAGACGGGCGATACGGAAACATGTTTAACAGGCTTGTCCAATTTTTGGCATATGCCGATGATGTAGATATTGTGGGATGCTCCTTTCAGTCAGTGAGTGAGGCATTTCTGGCTCTGGTAAGATCAGCCCGTAAACTTGGACTACAGGTGAATGAGTCCAAAACTAAGTTACAAAAGAGGTTCCGAGGCCAGGTGAGACTGTGAACATAGGACAGCAAAACTTTAAAAAGCTCTCTGAGTTTAAGTACCTGGGATCTATAGTCACCCAAGACAACATCTCCAATGAGGAGATTAGAAAGAGGATTGCCTTAGCTAATAGATATCATTTTTGAAAGAAAAGTTCTCCGATGAATTTTTGGAGGTGTAAAAGTTGGAGAAGAATGGAAACGCCGGACAAATCAGGAGCTGTGCACGGCCTTTGGAGAGGCCGAAATTGTTACAACAATGAAATTAAGGTGGCTAACGTATGCTGGGAATATTGCCAGAATGGCCGATGGAGACATGCCAAAGGTATTGTTGACCCAACCAATCCATAGATCAGGTAGGAGAGGAAGACCATAGCTGAGGTGGTGGGATGGTATCTCTACAGATGCTAGAAGCATTCTGGGGGTGAGGAACTGGATCGCGTAAGCACAGGGCTGTGACGATTGGAGGAAATGGTTGGAGGAGGCCAAGACCTGTCACCGGGTTGTAGTGCCGTAATAAAAAAAAAAAATAATAACAGGTAAAGAAGTGGAAGTCATTGAGGAAATGATAACATATAGGTTGGACATTTTAGGGATCAGCAAAGTAAAGAAAAAGGGACTGGGGTGATGTAGGTTAAGACCACATTTTGATATACTCAGGAGTCCTTCATGAAAAGAGGATAGTAGAAGGGGTAGAAATAATTATATAAGGGGAATTTTTCAGAAAAGTGGTAGAATGGGAGCTTGTTAACCCACGAATAATTGTGGTCAAGGTAAATATGCGAGTTGGGAACTGAATCCTAATACAAGTTTACACTCCTTCTAATGCTGCTAACTTTCTGGATAAAGGGCAGTTCTACGGTGGCCTAGAGTGAGTAGTCACTAAAAATAAGAAGAATACTTACTATGGGAGGCCTCATTCCACAAGTAGTCAATGACTAATTGAGAGCAAGCGGAGTTATGGAAATAATAATAATAATATAACATGGAGGTTAGAGAACAAGGAAAGATAATGGACAATATTGCAAAGAGAAAAAGATTAAATGAAGACCACAAAAAGCGAATTTACCTTATAGTGGAATGAAGATTTGACGGCACAGGTTAAGAAAAAGAAGATATCTTGGAAGGAATACTGTTGTAACAAGTCCCCTAAAAAATGGCAAGCATATGTGATGGCTAAAAACAAGACAAAGGAAGTTGCAAAGGAGGTTGAAAGAAAATCTTGTGAGGAATTTGGAAACACACTAAACCAAGATCACAGGGAAAACATAAAGCTCTTCAGGAATAAAATAAAACACAAAAAGTTCATAGATGCAAAGGAATTAAAAATATCAAAAATGGACAGGGTGAAATAGTTTCTGACAATAAAGGCATTCAGGAGGTCTGGAGAAAACATTATAAAAGTAGTATAATATTTTTTATAGGATTAATAAAAACATTATTTTTTATTAATCCTATAAAAAATCCAGTTGGACATTGGAATGAAATAGAATTGTAGGAGGCGATAAAAAAGAGAAAAAAAAAATATATCACAACAACTCCTGAAGAGTCTTGGGTTGAGTACATAGTAGAGATTGAACTGCTTCTAGAACAGTGATTGTGCAGGGAGTTGATTTGATCAAGATCACGCTCATCCGCTAGGTTTTTACGTTTATTGTGGGTACCTAGTTTATAAATGCTGGGTGAACCCCAGGAGGGTCTCCAGATCCCAAAGAATCCATCCCCGACAATTAACTAAATAATTAAATAAAATCTGCCACAGCTGGATTTGAACCTGTGACCTTCAGCACCGCATCTTAGCGCTCTACTACTGAGCGAGGTATCAAGTCAGATCTCTCCAAATGCTGTTTCAAAAAGCCTGGGAGGAAAAGAATATACCAAAAGAGTGGGAATAAAACATTATAATTCCACTTCAGGGCTGGATAAAAGATACAAAAATATTTTAAATTGAAATGAATGAATAGAGAAAAAATATGATCAAAATAAAATAATACATAACAATGAATTTATTGCGGTAAATCAGATAAATAAGTAGAAATAATTTAAATTATAAAATAAAATAAAATAATTATTTTAATTTTTTTAAATGATGGGATTGTAAATGACAATAATAATATAAAAATATGTTAGTAAAAGTAAACCAAAAGAATGGTAAGTAAATAAAAGAGTAAGAAAGATCTAATAAGTATTAGTGAAAAGATAGAATGACAGTAATCCATACAATGAAACTTAGAAATATAACCAATAAACATGTAAAACACAGAATTCCTTGTAATGGATGTCACAAATATGTAAGTGAACTTTTTATAGTAACCTACATGAACTAACTGAAGTAAATAAAGTAATATTCACAAAGAAGGAGGGGAGGAATAAATTCGAAAAAAGAATGTAAGAAATAATAATTATAGAATATAAATAGTAGGGTAATGAATAAAGAAGAAGTATATATACAAATATACTTTTATATAAGTATATCCTATATAAGGTGTGAGTTACAGCACCATCTGTTGGTCAAAGAGAGCAGTAAACTGGCAAGAGTGATGCTTAGACTGAGCTGAATTAAATGAAACATGCTGCCAGTGGGTA